>JAHZMZ010005479.1:0-13813 GCA_027743805.1 Lepidocyrtoides sp. E14
TACATATTTCACTAATTACCAATAAATTATCATTTACGACGATCAACAACAATGATTATTAATCGTAATTTATGATAAATCGCCTCAATGAAAATGTTAGATATGAAAATCAAAAATTTGTAATGCATATTACACCCCTTGTCTGATGATGCTCACGGCACAGTTTTTTGCCAAACTGAAATTATTACTATTCTTCATACTGCTGCTGTTATTATGCTGCTCTGTGAGTAATTCTTTTCGCTGAGGCCACTCCACTGTTGCCTGTTTACGATGATCACACTATAAACATGATACTGCTATTAAGTGACTTAAATTATCATCAATCGATTTAATATTGTTTTGGCAAAAAGACAAAAGGTGATTCCTTCGATTATACATACATATTTTAATGAAATGAGGTGGGAGCTATGTAAATTGAGAGAGATAGCGCTTGTATTTAGCCTTCCTCCATCGCTTACATTATACGATCCATGAGGGTTTTGCTTTCAGAAAAAAAGAGATTAGTCTTTCAGAAAAATAAAGTATTATTTCGCTATAATCCGACCCCACTACAAACTATTGCTTGACCCAGTGTCGACAAAAATGGGTGTTGGCGACACAGACCGGTACTATCTGGGATTTCATGCTCCTGCCATTATGAAAGAGGCCAACTCATTTGCAAATTGATGATGAGCTGTACTATGTATATTGATGATTTTTGTTTCTTTCGAAAAAAATGATAACTTTTTGAGTAAAACTAATGGGTTAGGAGCATGTCCAATAGAAATATTGTACTATTTTTTATTGTTATGAATTATAAATGTACGTAGATAATTACATGTTTCAATTGACAGTAATAACGACAATAACGACATGCATGGTGGTGGTTTAGTTTTGTTGCTAGGTGGTCTTTCGTTTTTCGCAAAAATCTCATGGTCATACATAATATTACACTGGTTGATGTATCAGTACCAGCAGCAGCAGAAGAAGAAAGAAGAGGAGAACCCAGCCCAGAAATAATTACATGCTCGTTGCCTTTTCTAATTCACTCACTCACTTGACTCCGCTTCAGCTTACTTTGATAATATTATTATTATTCTTGTAAATTAAGTTGAGGAGAAGGATGATGCTATCAAAATAATAATAATAAATAACGATAATAAAATTTTATAAAAATACATAAATTTAAAGTTGTACTGCAGCAGCAGTAAGTATAAATTGTTAAAGTGGGTAAACATTCAGTTACAAACTAATTTTTTTTTAATACGTTGCGTATATTGCATCGTTTTTTTTTTTAAAAAAAAGGAATCTTTTTTTCTGCCCTAAATATTTTTATAGTTTCCATAGTTGTTTTTCATAATAGTTATTACAACAATAGCAATTTTTCTGTTTCACTACTCAACTTTCATCTTGATGACTGGTTCACTATAATGCGCACATTTTCAGACGTCCACTTTAAATGAAGCTACAATTTATGTATGTACATACATGTAACATTGTGTTGCGAGCGATTATGATAAATAGGTAATTAATTTATTTATAATGTTAAACGGAGGTGAGAGGTAGAGAGGTCTCTGCTCTTTTCCCTCTATAGACCTACAACATTATTATTGTTACATAAAATATTGTAGTATTTTTACATTATCAGGTAAATTATTACACAGAATTTTTCTACTTTCTTTTTTCTTTCCTTGCCAAAAAAAATAATTGTATATCTTGTCTGATACTTTAAATGAATATGATGTGATTATGATAATAATACATTATGGTAATGCTGTAAGCGTTCTGTGTGGTATGGCGCCTAGTCTCTTTAATATTTGAAAAAAAAATCAAACTTTAGATTCCAACTCCCATCATCATCACAATTCACTTGACGATCATTATGAAGATTATGGCGTTACGTTGAACTGGCCAACAACGTTTTAAACTTTCAAACTTTCAATGCTCACGAAAAACCTTATTATTATTGTTATGGTGACATAAGTAGCAGCATGTGACACGCAAAAAAAATTAATGATGACAATGGCATGACAAACTGATTTTATTATGTTTAGCATGTCATTCATTTTGTTGCAATTTTTGGATTCTCGGTGCACTACGTTTGATACCTAAAAAGTGTGCAAAAATTTGGTCTTTTGGTCACACTCAACGTTATCAGATTTGATGAAAGAAAAGACATGTCATTCATAAAAAAAAATACACATTGCTTATTTACACTGGCACTCAAAGCTGTTACTGTGCTTGTTGAAAAATATTATCATACATTGTTTTACTACGAAAAGTGCAAGTGGTGTCACTTTAACTTTTTTTTTAAATCCATGTTTCTTCACACAAACGTTTTTGCTGGGTTTACTGTTTGGTAAGGTATTAACGCTTGATTAACTAATGGTAAAAAAATGTGGTTGTTGGCGTTGATAAGTAAATAAAGAAACAATGGGGATGGGGATAATGAAACCTGCTTCTGCTGACTTGTTCAATTTGCTGCTTTATTTTGTCGTTTTGTGTAGGTATTTGTGCGTAAAACAAGCCTGTCTGGCTGCCAATTTTTTTTTGCAGAAAAGTAGGTACATACATAGGCATACAATTTTTTTGATGATGATGATGGTCGCATTGTTTTTAAAGCTAAACCAAACCAATCATAAGGATATTATTATCATGCAGGGATGATGAATAAAAACACATTGTTGAAAAATGGCACTTGTCTACATTGCAGAAAATGGTGTGGTGTATGTATTTTTGTTGTTGGCATGGTTTTTTTGGTTGGCAAAGATACGATCCGCTTGAACAACGACAGTGTCCTTGAAGACAAAAAATGAATGCAGTGAGGGAGGGAGGAGGGAGTGAGTGAGAACAACAACTGAACTGCTATTATAGCTGCTGTGATGCGATTCCACTTCTGTTTGATTGATTAACAATATTTAGAAATATTCAATGGTACTTCAACTTGCTCAATAATAATAATAATAACCATGCCAATAGAAAAAGGTAATAAAAATGAATCACAGCATTATGCATTGCGTGCGATATTGTCACAAATGCAAAGTAGGACTAACCTTCTCCACCCCCAACTTCATTTTTTTATTGTAATTTCTTCCCATGTACAAAATCAAGAAATCACAGACAGAGAGAATAAAAATACGAACAGTAGTAGTTATTATTCCGCTTTACTTACAATGACTTGTAGAAAGGGGAACAAGTAAATAAGCAAATAAACTTTCATCATAAATAATAATTTTATAGCTATGATCATTTCGCTACTACTGGCTCAGCTTCTGTATTATCAAACTTGTTGATCCTGCTACGACAGTCGTGTATGGTGTTGTGTGTTATTCAATACGTGCAATAAAGTTAATTCCATTTTATAAAAAACAAATCCATAAATATTAATAATAATAACAGTAAAATGAAAGTAAAAAAAATATGCTGACAAACACTTAAAGATGCGGAACGCATTGTTAAAAAAAGAGAAGAAAAGACTATAAGAAAGGGAAGACAGCAGGTCAAGTCACTAAGTCAGGGAGGCACCCTGTCACATTCAAACTGACCATATTTTATATCCTTTCAAATGCTGCATCATCAATTGACAGTCAATTACATTTTTTTTCGTTAAATTGTGTGGTATTCATAAATAGTACTTGCAAGAACGGTAACAATATTAATGGCCGTAAAAAGGTGAGGATACCAATTACACATAAATCACTACACATTTCTCACTGCCTATGTTACTATTACATATATTATATTAATATTTTTATAACAATGCGATTGGTTAACCAACCGTCGAGGTCAACAAAAAAAAGAGTAATATGCAGAGAATGTCCCTGTCGTTTTTTATTTTGTGGTGGTGATGACGAGTTAAAAAATAGAGTTAGTAACACCGTCACCACCGCTACTGTATGCACCGCAACCAACTCATGACGGACGACGACGACGATGATGATGACCTGGTTTTTTTCCGAGTCGTTACCGTGTAACAAACACAGAGATCCTGAAGTCTACCCTTTTTACCTCCAAGATGTATGTAATAATAACCGTCATCTTCATCATTCATTTGTCATACTAATGCTAACTAATGTCATCTCTTGAAGCAAATGAAATTGAAGCTGTTATGGATTTGCCTATATACCCAGTTTACTGCTGCTGTGCGAAGCTGACCCACCGGCGTAATAAATAAGCATGCAATTTTTTATGCATGCCTAAAAGAAAATCCCATCCAAGTTCAACAATATTATTGCGAATATTATGGCAACTGGTACTTGGTAAAATAACCTACACATTTTCTTTTTCTTTTGGATACACTATTCATTTTTTTTGCCATATACATCCATAAGTAGTAGACTTCAATGACAGTTCTCTTCACACATTTGCAATTTTACTTGCTAAAAAAATGGCACATCTATTTTTAACCAATTATTTGATGCGGTAGTGTGACCTTTCACAGGAATTCTTCTGTCTTTATTCATTTACATCTCTTCTTCTTCTTTTGTCTTTGTTTTAAGTATGTACTGTATGCATACTCTTTTTTGTCCTGCCCTCAAAAAAATGTAATGACAAGGCAGAGGATTAAGGTAATAATATTATTTCTACCCTTTCTTTTTGCGTCGTCTTCGTCATGTCTTGCGTGATGGTCGTGAAGCAGGTACTATTTTGGATTTAAAATTTTTCAAACATCCTTTTTAAAGTTTATTGCGCACTTACGATTTATGCGGCTACGCTGCGTTGACTATAAAAATGTATGCATGACTGTATGTTTTTGTATGAAGAAAGCATGGAATGCTATTATTAGTAGGGCTTCTTTTTTGTTATGCCATGCCACTACTTTAAGTATGACCGTAAGAATTATCTATACTATTACTCAAGTGCTATTTTTGAGTGACAATTGTTTTTAAAGTTTTGTTGCTTGTGGTTACATGACATTCAAAACAAGCCTTTTCTTTGTGTTGTTGCGTGTGAGCTGGTGCATCATCATTCATTACCATCGTCATTCATTACATTTAATAATATACAAAGCTATATAGCAGTTTAGAGAGAGGATTTTGTGTCCTTTCAAAAAAAATACTCATATTTTTGGCAACTCAAAAAGTCCTAGAAAAGATGATGTACATAAATACATACACACATGTAAAACATGTATACTAGGTACGATAACGTCTTTCAGAATGAGATTATCTCCAATTAAAGTTGGAGGAGTTCGTGGTTAAATATTTGTGTCATTATCCTACACACAAATGTAATTTTGGCTGCACTGCAGTTGAGCCCTTGAGAAGAGATGATCACCTTTTACAAAAATAGTGGAAAGAAGCGGAATCTTCATAGAGGTCTATTGAATTTGCTTTATTTTCATTTAGAAACCACTTTTGGTTTTCTATTATGTGAATTGAATAAGCACACTTTCTGCTGGTATTCTGCTCTGTGCGGAAATTTAATTGAATACAGAAAATATTATACGCAAGAAGTTAATCCATGCTGTACTGAAAATACTGTAAAACGACCTTGTTTCAACAAGAGCTCACACGATACAGGCGTAGATATTTTTATAGTTCATTCATATTTTTTATTACATCTCCGTCACGTGTTTTGGCTTCTAAATTGAAGAAGATTACATGCTGTAAAAATTAGATAAGATTAAAAGGTGAAATTGGTTTTCATAAGGTCGTCTTAAAAGAAACAAAACCGACTGAGGGAAAAATTAATGCAGATGAAAATAAACAATCAATGAAAATAAATAAATAAATAGGCAATATTATGATCAACTTCTCTAATCGAAAAAGGATAGTGTACGATTAGTTTAGCCCAATACAAGTTTATCTAGAAAATGGCACAAACAACTAGTTTGATTGGATTGTACTTTTTAAATTTATACTTTATGTTGTTGAGGTTAGAAAGATTACGAAAAAACGTAATCATTTGTTTTCAATCAATTCCGATCATTTTTACCACTTCAATTTACTGTTTATTTGTGTGTTATCCGATTTGCCTGTTTGTAAATACACTGAATATTATTTTGCTGAACACAAATGATTAGATCATCTTCCTCTTTATTAGCTTGATGTGTTGATAAGAAACGACATAAAAATGTTCTCAACTCATTTGAACTTTTCTAAAAATCAGTTACAAGACCAGTACTTATTGTCTTACAGCGCAAGTAGGAAGGGCATTACTGAAAAAAAAAAAATAATCACATAAGCTAGTTTTAATTTGTTACTACCTACTAACACTAATAAATGCTTTGTATCTGTTGAAAATCAAACAATAAAAACTATTGACGTCAAATTGATTAAATAAGGCAGGTGGCCACACCATATCTTTTACAAAATACATTCTGTCGAGATGCATCTTCTCACACAAAGAGTCATCTGATTAACCACAATTAAGTTACAATGTAAAGTAAACTGGTGTAAATATTAATGATTTATTTTATTACTTTCAACTGCGAGATAATTCGCTAATATCTTTTGAAACCTAAATATTGCGCAGATGATTGTTTTTTTTAAAGTTTGTACAAAAATTATGAACAACGAACACGTTTCGTTTCGCCACGCTAGCTATTTTTATGGAGCAATAATCCTTTTTTCACTGAAGAAGACGCCTTTCTCCATCCACCTTTTTTTCGGTATGGCTCATAAATCTTTCCTTTGTGGCATAATAGTCTTGTTAATTACGGCAGTAAGAAAGGAACAAATGAAAAAGCAGTTATAATAGTAGCGCCTTAGAACATTTTTTGAAAGAAATGAGATGTTTGAGATTCTTTGCCATCAGTATAAATAGCAGCAAACTAATGTATACCATCTGGCCACATATGCAGATATTTCAATTTACTAAAACGGTTCGTTTAGAACAGAAAAATAATTCAATGCATTTAAGTAGAAAACAAAGTAGAAATACGTCTAGTTAAAGAAATTAGTAGGAGGAACATTTCATCATTAGATCAAT
Organism: Lepidocyrtoides sp. E14; assembly: GCA_027743805.1. Classification (NCBI taxonomy): domain Eukaryota; kingdom Metazoa; phylum Arthropoda; class Collembola; order Entomobryomorpha; family Entomobryidae; genus Lepidocyrtoides; species Lepidocyrtoides sp. E14. The sequence continues at coordinate 6,913 of JAHZMZ010005479.1, forward strand.
AGTGCGATCAAAGATAAAATATGGTCGGAGTGGTAGTGTCAAAAATCTCATTTATAAAAAATTAAAACTTAAGTAAAAAATCCATAATGAAGGTACCTATTCATTTTCGTATCAATATTCAACCTTTTGCAACAAACTATAGACTGCTAACCATCTTGACTGCCACGCAGTTCACCAATTTTAGAAGTTAATACCAGCAGATAGCTGTGTATTTTTAAGAGAAAGTGATTCAATTTTACATGATGAATGATATAACATCACACATGCAACGCCGAGCATGCTGGCTGTAAAACAGATCACGTACTCAGAGTCTACACGGCTTTTCCATTAAGCGCCATACATAGTAGCTGTTTTTTATACTTATAAATTTAAACAGTTGGCAGTTTATAGAAAAAAAAGATGAAACTGGATTTGGTCGTTTTTATATAAAAAGAATTCCCAGAACGCTTGTCAAATTGCCAATACATTTATAGATAATATGTGCGTTGCGTGGGTACACTTTCTTTTACAACTTGTCATATTAATTTTTTAGAAATTTTACAACCAACGTAACTATGTGCATTTAAGAAAAGAGTTTCTAAAGTTTGCGAGGAATATTTCGTTTAAAAAAAGTCCTTTGTTGTTGAGGCCACGCTAGGCCAGACTAGGCCAACATACCAGCGCTATTTTTTTTGATAATCAGTTTTGAATTTGCATAATATTTTTACAATAATAATATGCTTAAAATACACAGATTTGAATTGAGTTAAGGCCTGTTGTGATAAGGAAGCAGTTGAGAGCTGATTTGGATTTGAAATCTACACGTACTTATTGCTAACGCTAAGCCAATATGTTTTGCAAAATTATCAATGAATGTGACGTGACATGATGACAAGCAAGAATTACTTTTAAAAATGTTTCAGCACTGATCAGTTTTGATAGATCAGATATTTTGCAGACAACTCTATTTTTCTGTGAAAGAAATTGCAAAGGAATTTTACTCACTGTCTAATAAAAATGCCATTTTATTTTTCATCATTTTCATGAGGATGATGATGCTGGGATGAAAACTTTTGTTGTTTATTGTGAGTAGTAGTGTTTGTGATGATGATAATGATAATGATGATCATGGGCTATTTTTGTATAGTTAATGATGTGAAAACTGACGACTGTGAAGTGAGGACGGTGATGGTGATAATGATGTAATCAAATCTGTTGCACTGCATAGAAACTTGTGATTGTTGCACTACTGATTTGAATTATTTTGCATGCCTGCTGTGATTTTGTATGAGTCATGCATCAGAAATGGGATGTTTTAAAGAGAGAAAAGTGAGATTTAAATTTCTATCTTTGCACAATAATGTTGATGGTGACGATGATATTGATGAAGACACTTAAATGTCAGTACGAAGAAATGTCTAATATTTACATTACGTAATCACAATCAATATATTTGCAAATGAATGTACTTTTACTATAAATTGTTTCAATTTTTCGATAGTTTGTGTCAATCAAATAATGTCTCACAACAAGTCACAAGCTGGAAAGACGGAAATGTCTATTGCACGCATTTTAAATAGACCTTACAAGATTTTTATTCTGTTATTAAAACAAGCTGAGAAGCTGACATAAGTATTAAATATTTGTGTTCTGTTGTTAGATTTTTTTTAGCACGTACGCAAAAATTATAAGTGCACCTACACAGTTACTTGATGAATATTATTTTTTGAGAAAAGTTATTCGTAACAAGTGCTCAAATCAAGATTTTCAGGCAAAAGCATCGCAGTAGTATTTGTTGAATTTTATTGCTGTCGAAAGATGAAAAATAATACAAAATAGGTTACTTTTTTTACACAAAATGCAAAGAGATATTACTGCATATTCAGTGAACAATGTTCAGGTAGAAACAATGTATGAAACAAAACAACAATAAGGAACGAAATTTCTAATGAGTTTTTCAGCAGCTGGCAACTTAACAAAGCAGTAAAAAACAAGCAGAAATAAGTGCTACAGTTCTACTGATAGTTGCAATGTAATATCTTTGTTTTGCTTGTAAAATAAATACGAATTATATGCTATGCAATGCCAATCTGAATTAATGCATCAATTTATACTACTCATGCCTCTAAAAATATGTATTGTATGCACTAACAGTTTAAAACTAACAAAAAAAACGACCTAAAATGTTTTCAAAAGTATCCCCAGTACTTCATTCATCTTATGAACATGAAAACAAGGAGAAGGAGTCATTGGGGCAACGCAACTATTAAAAAATCGATTCATTTATTAGTTCGTAATAATAGTTTTCGTCTGACAATGAGAATTTAGAGTTTTGGGCACCTCCCGATATAAAACTAAATAAATATTGAATGTTATCTCACCCTCAATGTGTCCTTATCCTTGCTTAACATTCAATCAAAATGGTTATCGAAGGAGCAACTCCATAAAACACTTACTTTTGTTTTGTCATTTTTGATCGTCGTTATCTACCATCGCCACCCCTGACGAGGAACCTTTCTTGGCCACAGTCTTTATCAATGTATCAGTGCCATATTCATTTATCATTTTTCAAACTATGGCTATAACGGCTTTATATATATATTTTTTTTAAGTTGCGCATCTCCTTTCATCAAGTTTATCCTGACTCCTTCAACTCCCTGCCTGCTCCTCCCTCTCCTCACGAATATTTTCTTAGTCTTGAATTTATACCTTGCCATTATCAGCGTTGTCATCATCATAATATCATTCATGTAATTTATACTGCTTAATAAATATCATTGCTTTACTCCACTATACCATACCACCACCACCACTGAACACTTTTTAATGATGATGTAATCCCTGTAACTTCATACCTCATTTTTTTTCTTTTTTAAGTTTGAAGTGCGTAGCATAATGATAAGTGATAAGTGCTATTTATACGCAGGAGGTAATGTAGGTATGTAAAGTATGTAAAAACTTTTGGGCTACTAGTACTGCACTTCTTTCAGCAAGAAACTTTATCATCATCACCACCGTAACTGGCAGCGAACCGTAAAGCATAATGGCCAAAAGCGAAAAGTAATGTGAATTTTTACTATTCTACAATAATGCAACCACCTGAGGTGATGCAAAAAAAAAGTACACAATTTTTACCGTTTTCAATTAAAATGGTGGATTGAAGGAGACAGAAGATAATAATTTGAGAGCTGTAGTGGGATGTCATGTTATCAATCATGAAAACAGAGACGATAATGATACAGGCTACACCTAGTCTGATTTTCTGACGCTTTATGGCTATTATTAGATGACAAAAAAATACCTCCACTTGTGGAATAATAATAAGTTATGACAATGAGTGATGTAAATGACAACACAGCCTCTTTGCTGTTTATTTGAATCGTGACATTACCACGGGGGGAAAATGTAACAGTTTTGAGATGCTATTATGATAATTATAATGAATACGAGAATAAACAGTTATTGGCTCATGTTCTTTTTTTAAAAAAAATATGTCATATGTAAACGCAAAGTTTAACCAAGAAACTTCTCAACAAAAAAGTGTTGACGACGATGGTCAAAACCACACCAGTTATCATTCATTACAAGACAGTGAGGACTACGACAAAGAAGATGGCATTATAATAGATAAGAGTACCTACATACAATTTTGCTCAATCAATTTTGTCATTGTCACCGTTAGTATTGATTTGGTATCTTTACAAAAGCGAAAATGTAATATGCATCTGAAATCAAATTAAGAAAATAAATTTGTCATGTATGTGTGCAGATGCATACGGCAAATGAAATAACATGACAAGCGAACAATGACAGAGCAAGTTATCATATCATCATCACCATGCAGAGTTGCGTGAGTGCTGCGGTCCTAGTAATTTTAAGTACCACGATGACAACAGCAATGATGATGATGATAAGCAAAACACCATATCATACGAAACCACTATTATCACAGGACTAGGTTGGGTGAGTCCCTCAATTTTGCTTCTTTATTGTAGATAAATGCACTTATTCCTCTCTTCTTTCAGGATTTTAAAAAAAGATAACCAATTTTGGCTTTACTTACAAATAAACGAAAAGGAGAGATAAAAATAAAATAAATGTAAACGAAAGCGAAGAATACAAAAAAACCTTGAATTGGGTTGGGGTTTATTTTATTTTCGTACCTACCTCCTTATCTCAAACAATAAACACTTATTTTATTTAAGTAGTTCACTTTGAAGAGGATGCGTGCTTTTTATACCATTCACTCTTTCATTTTATTTTTTATCTTTTGATAATGATGATGACAACAACGACGACGGCGACAATTTTGATGAGATTAGCAAAAATTGCTTTGAGAATCCTTTAGAAAATCAACAAGGATTAAACCATGTCATGGATTATTTCATTTCTTTCTTTTGTCTCTCTCCATCTCCCTCTTTCTCTTAAAAAATATACCATTTTATCTTCAAGTTTACTTTCAACTTCATTAGTCCGTAATAGCCTCAACGTTTCGTTGTCTTCATCATCATCAAGATCACATGGGGAATTTTTCTTTTTAATAATAAATTCTCTCGAGAAGACAAATTCAAGGAGAGGAAATGGAATTTTAAGCCACATCACCACAACAATCATCATCATCAGCCTTATCGTCATACATCACTAAGACAGTAGTAATGTTTATTTTTTTTGCATGCAGCAAAAAAAGGACATAAAGAAGATAATAAAAAATTTGGTACGATGACAATTTTTGTTTCCCTTGCCTTCGTTTCCGTTGTTGAGTCAGAAGAGGACAAACAGAATAATAGAGGACAGAAGAACACACAAGCAATAAAGGATATAAGGAATGGACAGTAAAGAAAAATAGAATACTGACCGTTACAAATGATTACAAAGAGGACGATGTCAACGCAATAAAAATTTTGCTTTTTCATACTAAAACATCAAAATTCTGCTTTATTGTTCTCTAACTGATTATTTTTATGAGTATAGGCTACATTTCAATGAGTTATGTAAAAAAAATCGTGATACATTTTCTGATTTATGTACTTTTAACAACTGGCAATTTAGGAAAGAATATGTAAGGCGTTGTGTTCATATTCCTTCAAAATCTGCATTCCACAAAAAAAATAATTCCTCTCCGGTAGAAAAAATTGACAAAAAAAATATTTCAAGTTTTGCTCAAAACCTAGTTTATCAGACGAAGATTCTACACGAGTATTAATTTTTTTCCTTGACGATGACGCTGCCTCTTTAAACTTTTTTTAAATGCTTTGATTGGACAATGCACTACTACTGTCTTTTATTGGCGTACAAGGTTGCAAAAAGTGGGAAAATATCTGCGCACGTAGAGAAATACTGCGCATCACATCATGAGACTTTTTGAAAAAAAAATAAAGGATACAAATGGCGACTATGTTTTGATGACAAAACAAAAGAAGAAAAATGTAAAAAGAAGCCAGAGACGCTGCTGCTGCTGCTGTTGCGCTGTCTCTCTTGATTTTAAATAGTCAGCAGCGTTCAAGTACCTACACACTCATCCATGAACAATCACAGGGAAATCCATGAGCCATCACAAAAATCTCAACGTAATCACTACCATCAGCGTACCTATGTAGCTCGTTTGTATTTATTTTTGTCATTTTCCTTGCAATTTTCGCAAGGCAGAATAAATAAAAAAGGTGATTTGAAGCGTTTCAAGATGAAAAGGTTGAAGGAATATTTACAAATTCTTGAGTAGGTATTTAGGCATGAAGTCTGGTTGCTATTATTATCACAGTAGTGATATTAGCGCACAAAAAAATTGTAAATTTAAGTACCTATTGGTTGCTGTAGATAGGTATTTATTTATAATCAATATTTTGGCCTCAGGTCTGATGTCGTTTTATTTTTTGCGAGGACAAAAAATGGGAATGAATTTCATGAATTTCACGCTTGGAATAGACAATTTAAAAAAAGTCTGCTTATTGTTATTCATCCCTATCATCATCCCTGCAGTGCAATTACAGAATCTCAGCAAGAATTCATATAAATAGGTAGTTAGGTATAACTAGGTGAAGCACCAGACATGTGAATGATGTGAAGTGAATACCAAACTGCGTATTATTTTTGCCCAAGTAAAGTGATATTTTTTTTACTGGTGAAATTTACACTAGACATTTTTATTGCAAGCATGTTGGTAGAGGATAGATGGAGTTGACAGGAACGGCTTCATGACTTGCTGTTGTTTTTGTTTCTCGAAAAGTAAGGAAACTAGAATAATAGTTTTTGTTGAAAAATGGTAAGGTGGAGACTGGAACTGTCCGGTTATTGTTCCAGTGTAAAGACTAAGACATTTTGATGAAAAAAATATGTGGTTGCAAAAATTTTAGAGGTTATGCTCTGTACAGAGATTCTGTAGAAATAAATAAATTCTTAAAAAATATTTAATTTTATTCTCTGTTTGTCATGGTGAACTGTCGTGATTGGCGTGAGTAGCTCTCAAAAATGGCAGAAATCAGTGAGTAAATTAATTTTTAAAGTGAAGCTTCCTGGTACATTCCTCCAAGAAACAAACAAACACCGCGCCGCACGACCAAACCAGACCCAACCACCATGATAAGTTGTAGACAATACAACAAAACAGCTACTTATCTCTTCATTCCTTGGTTTGTTTCAAACAAAACAAATAAATAAAATGAACAGTGTTTTTGACAGTCATCAAGATATAATGATCATCGTCTCAACATCTCATGTTTTTGTGGCCATGCGCACAGTTGCAGTTGGGAATTTTGGTAATGATAAATACAAACTAGTATCAAGACAAGATGAGAAAGATGAGTAGTAAGCTGGCCGAAATAACATAGAGAATTATTAATGATGATTATGAAGATCAGTAGTCGATGATGCAGTTTTTATTTTAGTCGGTCAGTCAGTAAGTCAAGTTGACTGGCTCTTTTATGTG
>JAHZMZ010005480.1:0-10053 GCA_027743805.1 Lepidocyrtoides sp. E14
GCTGACGATGTTGCACCAAAGCCTACCAAAATGGATCCAGTTTCCACTCCTGATGTAGCTGAAGAGAGACAAATAGAAGTGAAGCCGGCTTCAGAAGCCCAGACGTCCGTTCCAATGGAAGATGAGAGCCTAGTTCAGAAAGATCTTGATCTGCTGGAAAAAACTATTTCTGAAAAAATCGATGATGTATCTGGTCCAGAAACGTTAGTATCATTCCTGGAACCGACTACTGTTTCCAGAAGTAAACTCTCAATTATAACACCAGGACAGAAGACGGCAGATGATGATGACTTGCAGAAAAGAGTACCTGCCGTATCGGAAGTGGAGGAAACTATTGAAACTGCAGTATTGGATGGTGCCCCAGACGATGAAATCCGTCAAATGATGCAAACCACATTAGATAAAGTACAAAGTCTAAAGGATAGGTTTGACAAGAGCAACAATGTATCAGAGACGCCTGAGAACATTGGAGAGAAACTGAAGGCTATCGACGAGGCAAAAACAGCAGCAGAAGCGTTAAAACCGGAAGTGAGTCAGCTCCGTGGACGTATGGCAGATTTGAAAGGAGAGTATCCAGAGTATGACTTTACTTCGGTTGAAACTGAAATTATATATCTGGAAGAGACATTGGAAACCTGCATAGACCAAATTTATGTTGTGCATATACGACTGGTGAGAGCAGTGGAAAAACAACAAAAGGAGACAACTGATGTCGAAAAAGAGCTTCTACAAAAGGATGAAGTCTCTGTGTATACTCCTGAAGAACTCGAAACGGAAAAGGATGCCACCAGTGAAGAAATCAATGTTCCAGAGAAAGTCAGTGACAGTTTATCTGCTTCAGAATCGGTAATTATTTCAGGCCTGGAACCGGCATCCGCTCCTGTCACTCACGTTGTTTCAAGTGATGCAATAATGGAAACGGAAAGTAAGAAGGAACCAACAACTGAGACCAAGATTGTCGAGGATGATTTGGAAACAGCTGCAGTGGAAGTTATGCCGTCTGTGCCAGAGCAGCATTTTACCATAACTGAAGCCGTTTCATTGTCTATTGATGATGAACAATCCAAAGAAATTCCAGAGGCTCAAATACCTGTCCAAGCGGAGGATGTTACTATTTCTACCCTGCCATCAACTCCTTCAACTAAAAAAGAGAAAGAAAAAATTACCAAAAAGGAAAAAGAATCTTCACCTGATAAGTCTGTTGAGCAGACAGAGAAGAAAAAGGGAAAAAAGTCGAGAAAGAAGGGGAAAAAGACAACATCTTTAGAAAAAGAAGAATATTCTCCTGAAAATGTTCCTCAAACATCAGATGAGCAAATAGATAAGGAAGAAGCTCCTTCAACAACAGACATTGGATCTATTTCTGCTGCTGATGGTGCAATACAAGTGTTGATTCCCGGAGATGCAGAGGAAAATTTGCCACGTCCAGATGAGATGAACAAAGAAGTATCAACAACTGAAACTGGTGATGGTCAAGATACCCGAGAAATTTTGATTTCTGAGAAAATCAAGGATAATGAATCTGTTGTTGAAGCAATTAGAGATCAGCAAGGTTCAAATGTGGTTATTCCAAGCGCGGTACCAGACACTGTGCCAGAGATTGCAGCGAGTACCGAAAAGCTGGACGATGTTATCTATGACACATTTTCTGGTGAGGAATCTGGCATTAGGGTATTGGAAAAAAGCGAAAACAGTATAGTGCAAAATATGGCACAAATTGCTGATAAGTTGTCGACCGTTGAGAAGACTATCACAAAATGTAATGATACTACAGGATCACTTGAGGAAATTTTACAGAGAATGCAAACACTTGAGGGAGCAAAATTAGCACATCAAGACTTAAAACCGGAAGTAAGACAGATTCGGGGGCATACAGCTGACCTGATTGGGGAATACCCTGAATGGGATTCTAATTTGATATTTTTGGATTTGAAGAATTTGGAAGAAAGATTGGATTCATGTGAATCTCAAATTCAGATTGTTAACTCTGCCCTGATTTCCCGTCTTGAGCAGGATGAAAAGAAAGTTGATTCATCTAAACTAGATCCAGCTGATGCTGATACTAGCGCCACGGTTGAGTCGTATCCTGAAGATGATACTCATAGGAAAAAGATGGAGAAAACACCGGAAGTAGAATTTTCCAAAATCCCCGAAGAGATTATTGTGAGAAAGGACACAGAACGAAAGGAACTGGTTGCTGAAATCATGGGCACAAAAGCACTGCCTGTATCTGTTGATGCTTCTTTGTTAACAACTCCCTTAGATGAACCATCAAAGGTGGAAACTGGTGAAATTCTCGAGCCACAACAAAAGGAGGCATCTCCCGAAAAGACCAAAGCGCAGGACGAGGAGAAGAAAAAGAATAAAAAGTCGAAAAAGAAAGGGAAGAAGGCCCAACCTACTGAAAAGGAGCCTACACCTGAGAAAGTCGACTCGTCAATTCCGTTGGTACAAAAGCAGCCACCTTCTGAAGATAAATCCGAGCCAGATGTTGAAAAACTGGAATATATCAATCAAAAGGATGTGGAAGAAGCCAAGCTGAAACGAGAGGACGCAATATCAAGTCCTTCAAAAGAAGAGTCACAACCGACGGAGCAAGTGCCGGCAGCAACCGAAGCATCATCAAACCCAGTCTTCCAAACTGTGAAAATAGGGGATGAATCATTATTCTGGTTGGAAGACGGCGGTATTTCAACTGTGGTTACTAAACTAGAAGAGTCTGAAAGAGAACACGAGTCTATGATTGAAGAGATAGAGATTGCCACACCACCAGAGGGTGAGGACTCTTCAAGAAAGCCTGATTCTGAAAAACCATTACTGGGTGAGAAGGAGCCTGAAATGGTTTCCGTAACTAAAGCTACTTTCTCCTTTGAAGAGTCAGAAAGAGAGCAGGAATCTGTGATTGAGGAAATTGAGTTTGCACGATCAGAGGACGACGTTACAGAGCCTACTTCTTTAGGCGTAGTTGACGCTGATGCCCAGACTGAAGCGAGAAAGGTAACCACCCAAGAAAGTAGCACGTCACCAACACCAGAGGAAACTATAGTAACTCAAGAAAGTGCCACATCTCCGCCTCCCAAGAAAATCATTACCCAGGAGAGCAGCACGTCACCAGCACCAGAAGAAACCATAGCAACTCAGGAGAGTGCCACATCTCCGCCTCCCAAAGCAGTCATTACTCTGGAAAGTAGCACCTCACCAGTACCAGAGGTTGAAGTGGAAACAAAAGAAACTGGAACCTCGCCCCCATCAACCTTAAAGAAGGAACGAGTTTCCACACAAGAATCTGGCACGTCACCACCACCAGATGTACCCGTTTCGACAACGGAGAGTGGCACATCACCACCTCCCACAGAAATAGTGGACACGCAAGATATTGGAACATCACCTGCTGCAAGTTTGTCTATAGACAGCAAAGATGTCCATGTAACCGCTAAACCTGATTCTGTAGAAATTTCCACCTCAACATTACCACCAGACACAAAGGACATTCACACGGAAGCAGTGCCTGAAACACTGGACATTTCAACATCCATTCAACCGTCCGCTGACGACAAGAAAGATATTCATGTACAAGCTGCTCCAGAGACTGCAGAAGCATCTACCCATCCTACTCTGGTTGAGTTTAAGGAAACACCAGTATCCGCTGCACCCGAAATGCAAACCACTTCCACATCTCCACCACCATTAGTGGAAACAAAAGAGGGTGAAACCAGTACCACACCTCCTTTGCCAGAGGAAGAGGAGAGCACTCAGACTGAAGAGATTATCAGAGAATTTGCCCGCGAAAAGCTTCCTGCAGTGGAAACTGCAGATGTGCAGATGACAACAAATATTGTTCAAATGTCAGAAATTTCCACAAGTCCTCTACCGCCTCATGACTCCAAAAGTGTGGAAATCTCTGCAAAACCAGAGGCGGTTGACATGGGAACATCGCCAGATCAGCCGAGGGAAGTGATACCTGACGCTGCCGATACTTTGGTGAAAACAGTGTACGTGCAGGAGATTCCATCTGAGGACTCTTCCGTTTCCTTGACATCTACAGAGATTCCCAGTGACAAACATGAGCCAGTGCAAGTGATTAGTGTTCCAGTGCAAACGCACGTCGCCATTGCTGATAGATTAACACAAAAGATGGCAACCGACGATCAAGGGGAACCGGAGGATGACAGTGGTCCAAAGAAGGGCAAAAAGAAGAGGAAAGGAAAGGACAGGAAGAAATCCGTCGATGATGATGGCAAGCCATCAGTGGTTAAAAAGGACTTGCCCATACCCAGTGAACCTGCAAAGGCAGATGCTGAACCTGGTCATAAGACAGAGGAAGTTGCGAAAATTTCCGATGATCTACTCAAGTTGGCTAATGCCGAGAAAGAAATAAGGCAAAAAATGGAAAAGACAGAAGAGAAGTTGCAAAAGTTGGAGGCTATCATTGAAAATTGCAAAGATAGCACCGGATCTCCGGAGGACATTTTGCAGAGAATAAAACCGCTCGATGAAGCGCAAAAGATATGCCAAGATTTGAGACCAGAGTTGAGTCAGATAGGTAGTTACGTTGCAGACTTGAAAGGAGAGTATGAAGAATGGGATCCCAGTTCGATTAATACAGACTTGAAGGCAATGGAGGAGAGATTGGAAATCTGTAAAAGTCGATTAGGAACTGTCAACGTGGCGCTACTTTCTGTTGTGGAGAAAGATAAGCAGAAAGCTGATGACAGTAAAAAAGCATCAACGGAGGAGAGCAGTCATGAAGAAGTTCCAAGCAAAACTACTGTTTCAGAGGCTACGGCTGAGGACAAGAAAGGTGTTCCTGAAGACAGCAATGAGAAACTTGATGTGGTGTCCAAAGTACAAAGAGACGATAAACAAGAAATTCCAGCAGTACCTGAAAAAGTGGAAAGGATAGTACCTGAAGAATTAAAGTCGCCTGCAGGGCAGGAATCAATTACACCACCGCATGAACAGGAGCAATCTGATAAGCCAGCCGAACCCGAAGTAACTAAAAAGGGGAAAAAGTCGAAAAAGAAGAAAGGGAAACAAATTACTACATCACCACCCGTCGAAGAAATACATCCAATGGTTTCAGACACTTTAGAAATTCAAGAAGTGTCCTACGAGCCTCCAGCAGAACCAGAATATTTTGTGTCGGAACCTGCAGAGAATATACAGGAGCAAGAGGTTACTCTTAGCGTGCAGCCCATTCCAGAGGAAATTCAAATGGATACGTTGGCATCTCTGCAAAATCAAATCGAGCGAACGTTAAACCAGCCTAAAGGTTCGCAAGCGTTGATGCTGATTTCTCAACCGGAAGCAGTGGAATCTCTTGGAAGCTTAGAGGAACGAATACAGTCACTAGCACAGCAGCGCCCACAAGGCCATACTTTTATCATCACGGAATGGATCGAAGTGATTACAATAATTACGGAGGTGCTTGAAACCGTCCGTTACTGGACTCACCGAATTGACCATTCCCCTGTTGGTGCTGATGAGAAGCGACCTCAGTACGAAAACTTGCAGGGTCAAGTGAAGTCACTAAATTCAATCCTGGACTCTCTCGAAAGAGTTGAGAGCGATGAAGGGCAACCTCTGCAAAGCCCACTCAAAGAGAAAATCCGAGAAGTGCTAAACACCACTCGAGCACAGTCTGCACTTGTCCAGCAGTTCCTCACGGACAGCCAAGAAGCTCTAAAGGTAACACCACCAGACAGTGCGGAAACAAAGTGGGACAGTGAACCATTAAGTAGACAAGAGTCATCTCAGAGCTCTTCCGACCAGTCCCCTGAAACTCCACCAGTGCAGACAGTGCCAACATCTTCACCGTTGAAAAAGGAAAGTAGTAAGAAGAAGAGGAAGGGCGCCTCAAAGTCCAAAGATAAGGAAGGTATTCCTGAAACTGGTGATGTGGCACCTACATCTACTGCCACTTCAACTGGATTTAATATCGTTATTGGAACAGACAAGGAACCATTAATCGAGCAACAGCAGCCGCCAGAACCGGTAACAGTTAGTGTAGAACCTCCAACACCAGAGTCTCAGATCCAATATGTGGTCAAGATAAACAGTCCAACAATGGCACCATTGGAAATGGTAGAAAGCGGTAGACAAATGAGAGCTTCATCGCCACCCGAGTCAGCAGCAGCAACCGCGATCCGAAGAGACTCGCCACCCGTTCTTCAAAGAAAGGATGAAGGAATTTCCATTACTTTGGGACCAACGGAATCAGTTTTGTTAACGTCAGACGATGGTATAGAAGAAACTCCAGGCAGCGATGAATCCAACATCACCGTTGTTCCAGTGACTCATCCTGCTCCTGTCGAGCAACAGCAACAACAAGAACTAGCTAGTCCATTGGAAGGAAAAACTCATAAGATCAAAAAGGAAAAGAAGAAAGTCACGTTTGAAAAGAAGGACTCTGAAGGTTTGAAGCCCGTACCAGTAATAGAAATGCCAGGACCTTCTCCACAGGAACTTCAGCTATTGGGCAAGGTGGTAGATTTCAAGAAAGAGCTTCAAAAACTGCTCAGTGCCAAACCATCAACACTTCTCTCGGGCAAAGGCTCAGAAAATGTAGCGGAAGAACTTGAACGTGTTGCAGGAAAATGTAAGGCTGTTAAAAATAGAGGAGCAGCTCAAAGTGGTAAAGAGCCACAATCATCCGAGGAGATTCTTTTTGTGGAAGAAATCTTGGAAATCATTGAAATCCTTACTGTATTGATCCAAACGGTGAAGCGGCAGTCTGCTGACCTGAAAGAGGATACCAGTCGATCAATCAGTGAAAAATTAGAAGTGCATGGTGATTTGCATGATAAACTGCGTAGCATTGATAACACTGTGGAAGATGTTAAAAATTCCCTGGACAAGTTCAAAATGAACCCAGAATTGAAAGACCATTTGTATGATATTCTTAGTGGAACGGGTTCATGGAGTCATCAAGCTCAAGAGAATTTGAGGGCCAACGCAGATTCTTTGAGGAAGTCCTTGGAAGAGTATCAGAATCACCAGAAATTGGTGGAAGGCGACAAAAAGAAATTAAATGGATTCATTGACAAAATTCTGGAAATAACCGAACAGCCTAAAGTTACACCTTCGGAGAAGCTAACTCAAGTGGACGCTACTGAGCCACAGCTGCAAAACATCAAACAAGACATTTACGACAATTCTGAGCGAGTTTATAAATGGGTTGAAGAGAGTGGCTCCGATTGTGGACCTCTCACACGGCAAGTTTCTGAGGTCAATGTGCATCTAACAAACACTGAAGCGTTGCTGACGGAGGAAAAGGATCGATTGGTTCAAATAATGTCATTGGCAGAGGAATACGAACAGACCCTCCAAGAGTTTAGTCAGGTGATTGAAGTCGCAGAGGCTCTTGTGGAAGAAAAGCTGGCTGTGAAAAATTTACCCCATTTGCAGGACGAACTTCAAAAAAACCGTTGTTTTTTCGGGAATTTGAAAAGATGTCAACAAGCTTTGGAAAAATTAGAATATGATCTTGACGCCAGCACAAGGGAGACACACAAGGACCTTCATCAAAGACTTTACAATCAAGCTACTTCCATTTTGGAACGGGCTGCTAAGCGAAGGCAACAAATGGCTGTGGCGTCTGCCCGTTGGAGCAGATTAGAACATGGATTAAATGAGGAAGCAAATTGGTTGACGCAGGCCTCGCGAAAGATTCCTAGCTTGAAGTCAGTCGCAAGTACAGACTGTGAGCGGTGTTGTGGCACATTCCAAGCTTTGTATAGTGATGTCATTGTACACCAGGCGCGGCTGATGCAACTAAGGACAGTAAGTGAAAGTCTTTTGACGACAGTGTCATGTCCAGAATTGGAGGGCAAAACGGATCGTCTCGTCGAGGATTTGTTGAATATCAGTAACAGAATTACAAGTGGACTCCAATGCTTAGTGGGATTCAGGGATGCATTTTTGAATTACGAGAGGTTGATCCACCGTCTGAAGAGTTGGCTACAAAAGGCAGAGGCGAAAATGGATGCGATTTTGTTGCAACCACAGAGTCACCCCTATGATTTCTGGGTAGGACTTTTTATTCTTAAATAAGTTTAGTAAGTATTTAATTTGTCAATTTTTACTGATCTTTAAATATTTATTGCAGGAATTAAAGGCGCAACTGGAAAGCCAACAACCTCTGAAGAATGAATCTTCTACCTTGCTTGATTCTGCCCTTCGCGTTCTTCCTGTTACCGATGAACCATCCATTCGTGACGTTTACTCCAACTTTGAAGAACGTTGGTTAGCCCTGTCCTCGGTAATTATCCAAACTGAAAAAGCTAGTTATGTTCAAAGTGAGGCAGACAGTCCATCCGTTGCCCTAGCTGTACGACTCAATGCCATGGACAAGGATGTGAGTGATATTAAAGATACATTGGAAAGTATGATCATCACAGTGGAAACTGAGGATGACTTGTACTGTTACCTGGAAAAGTTGCAAATTCTCAAGGCTCAAATTTTGAACAAGAAGCATCAGCTAAATACAATCAAGAAAGATACGCAGTTGGAACCCAAGGACGCGGAAAGAATTGGTGCTTTGCTGGCAGGCCTGAGTGGTATTGACGTGCAGGTGACAGAAGAGTTGGAAACAGCTCATGTGATTAGGGAAAAATTTGCAACTTTTGGCAGGATGGCGTTAAAGGCAAGTAGCCAAAATCCATTTTTTTACATTTATTTTTTCCACGAACCGAGCTCGTGTTGATCAATGGGCTTCGTTTTTTGAACTGTCACAAGACATCCTCAAGCAAGCTTTGCAAAACTGCCAAGTGAGTAGCGTTATATATGTACAACATACTATAATATATTGAGTCAACCCCACCCACTCAATTTTTTAACTAATGCTTTTTACGACCTTGCTCATTTTTTGTCTCTCTTGCTTCGTCTTCCTCACGACAGAGTCTTGACGAGGACATAACAAACAATCATGTTGACTTGGAAAAAATGCACGGAGTTTTGTCAAGTTTCCCGTCATCTTCCCATCTTTCCCTCAACACGAACAAAATGGAACATGAGCTGCACGAAATGGAAGCAACTGTCCATACGCTTACTGCCAGAGTTCAGGTTAGTAGTATGCCGTTTCTGCAAAACTTTTTAAATAATATTCGTCAGCTTAATTGTATTACTGCTATTGAATTGGTAATTATTATTATTACCGTCTTCTTTGCACTCATTTCCTTTCCTTTGTCGTTTCTTTTCATGCAAAAAAAATTACATAAAAGTTAAGTTTTTACAACTTCCTTCCGTGATTTAATGAAAATGGAGTGTCTAAAAGCGACGAAAGTGAAGCTACTTTTAGGCACTTACACACAGTTTATTAGCAAAGCGTAACTAAGTTACATTACATCGTTGCAGAGAATTGCGTGAGTATAATGTGTGAGTGTGAGTTGCAGTTGGCAGTTGGTATGACTCCGATTGCTGAAACATACCGACCGACTAATTTACACCGTCATGTAGAAAATTAGTGTCAATAAAGCTCTTCTAATTAGTTTCAAAGTCAGTGAGGAAGTAAGACTGACAAATGTAATGAGTCACACACTCATACTATAGTAACTACACTATTGTAAATGCTACACGTTACGGGCGTACCACCAAGACATGACAATGGTAAATTAAGGCTCGCAGACAATCACCTCCTTGTTTTTCTTCTAGAAGACACATAAAGTGAAGGACAAAATGTGATATTGTGCGCATTATTATTTTCGACTGCTCTAGTCAAAACCAACTCACATTCATTCGTCTCTCTCTCTCTCTGCTCATTTTCTCATAAGATATTATTGTGACAGTGGCAGCCAAAAACTTTTGATTTTATTATTACTCACATTATTACTCACTCTCTCTCTCCTTCTGTCTTGTTAAATAATTTACTTCAACACGATGGAAACTGTCTACTTTTTTACATTTTTACATTGTTGCTTTTGTTACTATGCATGCGTCAAATCTAGATCCATAGTACATACTATTGCAGCTACTGTTGTACTCTTAGAGTATATATATCTAGAGAAACTGTTTCCATTATGAATCTTTCGAAAAATGTTGCTTTTTTGTTTTCCA
>JAHZMZ010005481.1:0-14979 GCA_027743805.1 Lepidocyrtoides sp. E14
CAGTTGTACTTGTAAATTGGTGCCATTAAGAACTGATAAAAAAATATATATACAACATCATATGTACAGCGATTTTGGATCGTCTCCATAAATACTATTTTGTCTTGGAAGTCTGTCCATGGTTAAAAATTTTATTCCTATGGTATAGAGTTTGAAATTTGGAAGTATTTTGTGTCAAACTTTGCTTCTGTCATCTTTCGCATTATCCATGGAACAAACATTGGTACATTCACATATACCCCTTCAAAACAAAAAGTTCCCATCCAATTACTTTCATTTCTTTCTTACAAAACATTTCTTCGGCAGTAGGGATGACTGTTAATGAAATTACCTGGTATGCCTTCTTCACCGCAGCCAATTCCCCATGCTACTATACCATACTGTACATAATGGTCACTACCAGGCATTTGGCATACCAATGGTGAACCTCCGTCGCCCTATTTAAATAACAGGAATATTCAATAAGAACATATCAAGTAACTTCTATCAAACATTTCTCATTTATTTCCCTAAAAAAATACCCTGCAAGTGTCTTTTCCTTTTTCTCCTCCAGCACACACAAACGAATCATGCAATTTAAAGTACAGGCCAAGCCTAGTTTTTCTCAAAGAATTTTCGCACGAGTTTTTTGGTACAACTGGCAGACCGATTTTCTTAAGTATTACTTGGTACTCTCCTTCTTTTCCTGGTAAATTAAGTAAATACATGTATTAAGTTTCAATATGAGAATTAAGTCAAGTGCTAAGCAAATTACAAAACAAATATAATATACCAAACGAGGACTTTCCCCACCCACTGGCGAAACAACGTTGCCCATCAAAGCTAAAGTTAGCTGGTGGCAAACAAACTGTGTCAATATTGGGAGCAATATTCGCCTCCTCATTAAGTATCAGTAAAGCTATATCGTTGTACAATGCATTTGGATAAAATTCTTCATGAATGATCATCTGTGGATTAAATATTAATTTTACTGCCCTAATACTTTCACAATGATGAACTTCAAATATAGTTAGTTGGTCATTAGGGAAAATACCTTCACCACGTAGCGATCCTCATGAGGATACAGTTCATCTGGAGTTTGGGTATCCCATTCACCTAAACGAACTTTGAGATCTTGCACATTTTGCTTCATAACGCAGTGTGCAGCTGTGAGAATAACTCTAGGATGAATTAAGGAACCTCCGCATAGAAACACGTTAACGGGCGCTTCACCAGGTGGACGCTCCTGTTTTACAATAGCTGATGGGAATATTTATTAAAGCACAATGTTCAATTCATAAATGTTAAAATACTACGTGACAGTCATGGTGGTTGGATACTCACCTGCCATCCATGGAAATTCTCTGTATTGAGAAAATATGAATAATTTTTTAGAATTATATCATTTATGCTAAACATAATCATTGATCTATTTGATCTAGCCAACTGGTACATGAAAACAACAGGTGCATACCCAAATTGAGCCTCTTGGTTCGTAGCCCCCGTAATACGGAATCCAACTCCATCTATGTTACGTTTTCCACAAACCGAATGTTTAAATTCTGGATTCCGTATTTCTGGAGTAGATGTATCTCGCATTTGCTGAAAAGAATATTTTTGTATTTCTTTAAATATGCACCGAATACTCTTGATATACAATGCCATGCATGAAATTAAAATCGTATCTCAATCCAATGTACCTGACAGCAAATATCAAAGTAATGGTCACAAGGGGACGTCTTGGTTACCCCTAGTCTAATGTCAATTAGACCAAGGACATTTCCGTTGTCCACGACTGTACCGTTATCAATATTGCAGAGAAAGTATTTTACGCATACACAAGGAGGCTTTTCCTTTAACACTTCCTCAGAGTCACCTTGACCATGTGTGTCTCTAACTACCGATAAAGGAAGACCCACCGATGTTTCTGATGATGGTTTCGGTCGGGTCGTAGTCTTACTTTCACTTTCATGTTCCTTGCCTTTGTCTGTAGACGATGTTGAGGATGTTGCCGCGGTGGATTGCTGCTTTATGAACTCATTGATAAGATCTTCATCATAGTCGTCGTCATCAGCAAGTACTTGTAAGCTAATGCTTAGAATGAGCGTAAGAAACAATATCTGCCGAGAAATAAATGAGGAAAGTTATCAGCTATCAATATTCAAAAAATTGCAAAAAGAAATGACATTAATCCCCTACTACTTTTCAACGTACGATGATGATCAGTGAGCAAATCCTCAAAATTCACCTTCATCAAATATTGATGCAGTATTGACAGCCTCATTGCTGTGAGTAAGAGGAACGGGGTAGCAAAACTGTGAGAAGAGAAGAAGATTTTCTTTCAGAAACAATAGCACTAACTCACATGCACATTAGGACGTTTTTATGTATTTCAAATTTTTCACTGGGCAAAAAAAAAACAATTTATTTAATAGCGTAAACTTTTTCATTCGCAAAATTAAGCACCACTCTCAACTACAGCTGAGATAAAACATTATTGTACCGTTGACGCCGTGCTGCATGATAACTACTGAAATAAATTTTAACCTTGTCTATTTTCGTACGTGTGCTGAAACTTGATACAGAACGATAAACGTGAACAAGTAACTCATTTTGTATCATTTGTAATAAAATTATGGAGATTAGATGGAGAGGTAGAGTAAAGTAATGGATGGACACTACCTTTTATCTTGGCGTAGCTAACAACAGGTATGCATCCTATAATTATTAAGATGAATATTATGATTCATCATCATATCATAAACGAACAGAGAAGAAAACACAAAAAGCCTGCAATCGTAGCAAACAACTCTGGCAAAACTTGTCGGATAGTGTCCGTTCTTTATTACGCATGCGAATTGCGAATCGCGAGTGAGTTGAATATGACGACGACGGAGCGGAGGGACAACAAGTCATCTCACTGACAATGATTTTTTTTCAGTGTATAGGTAGTTAGCAGCAACTGCAGATAGGTATGCAAACAATTTTTTTTAAAAAATCATTCAATAAGACGTTTGGTAGCATGGCTTACTTGGCTAGTAGTTATGTTACATTGCATGGCATGCACGAATATAATAAATTGGCAGCTATTTTTTTATTTTTCCTCAGCGTCTATCCAAAATTTTGATAATGAAATGTATATAGAATTTATCATAAATAGTAAAAAGTATCGTTACCTTTAAATGGTGTAAAATAAAATACTTAACTAACTAAATAAACAAGACTTGTACGTACAAGTACAAACACAATGGATAGTTGGTTTCGATCTTGCGAGGCACATTGCATTCACAAACTACAACATGAGGTTAAATCATAATAATATCCTCACATCTCACCCTTTCTATCAGTTACATTTATACTATTAGGGCATTGAAATTTTTTTAAATTACAAAAATAAGCTTGCACAGAATATATGGTGAGCGGCTATAATGTTGTAAGTAGCTTATTCAACAGTATCATCATAACTGCTGCAATGCAATTCACATCAGTGAGTAATGTCTAAAAGGTACTTTACTGAAAAAACATTAGCAAACTCTGAGTAAGTAGTTATGCACAGACATAAGACATAACTGTCTGTGTTCAAAGAAATCCATGTGAATCTTTTGAGGGGAATATCCATTCATTATGAAGTCTTGTATCATTTTACCTTTTGCCTTTTGACGTCAAAGACAAAATTTTGCCTTTTGCTGTGTTTCGGTTAGTTGGCTTGGGCTCGTGCGTTGTGCTGAGCTTGCTTGGACAACAGTCCAAGTTGGATTCGTTCACAATCGCTTACAAGACCCCTACCTCCCTCCTACCTAACCATACACTTCTAATTCTACCAAAAGCAAAATGAAAACGAAGGTTATTTTGCTGATTAACTTGTCCGACAAAAGGAAAACTAAACAATAGAAATGAACTGTTTGTCTTTTGTTGCCATATATCATACTTTCGTAATTGTAGATTAATCTTAAAGTTTTGAAATGAAACAATTTCCAAGTTTCTTGATTACTACACTATTTAGAACTCATTGAAACTTTTCATCTATGTTTTTATCTACAATAAAATATGACAAAGTCACTGGACACATAAACTAGCGTAAATATATATAAATCATGAAACGTTGCATTTTTTCTTAGTACATCATGCATGCATGAGTTAGTTGACTGCCGTTTTTTGTTGATACTTTTCATGTAAATCTTCCTAAAAAAAATTAACATGACATGATTTTGGGAGGAAGCGACTTTATCATATGAAGAGTAGTCGATAAGATTTTTTGACATGATAAAGTTGCAATAAGCTTTCTTTCAAGTTTAGAGTTGTTTTATTGCTGGAAGTTTGTAGTTTGCTTGATAAATAAATAATGCATTACCATTAATCTCGTCGTACAAATATTATGGTGACGTCTACCATTTCGTTTTTATGTAGACGTTGGCAATTTGCAGTAATAAGGCACGAATTACCGCATCTACCTTGTCAAACAATTCTTAGAACTGCAAACAAGTTTCTCTATATGCACTTATTATGATGCGGAATTTCCACGTTGAGTAGTTCAATGCAAGACTTTTGTTATTAGAGTTTTCTATTCTTGTTTTAATCATTGCCCTTTTCAATGAAATGCCACCTTTTTGCCATAAAATTCAATATCCCGTGAAACGATGAAAAAGCTGTTTCCTTTCTCCTACGTAATGAACAGGTATTTCCCCAAAAAAATGTGCTGCTAGTTTCATTAGGACTTAGAAGTGTAAAATCACCTCATTCACCTCACAACAAAAATTCTTCCGTCTAGGTAGGTACATAACTTTTGCGTTCATTTATACGGAATGCTTATCACAAAGTTTGGCGGCCTGTTTGGCTTATTGGAGGATTTTTGAACAAGCGTGTCCCAACCCAAACCTTATTTAAAACATAGCTGCTGCAACATATTTACATATCGTCTTGTTGTTCTTTTCTGTACTATTCGCGACAAATGTAATATTATGCTCATGGTCACAATTCAACAAGGCAATCAAAAATTGATGTGGTTGGCCTTTTAATTGAATCTGTAATTTACCGTTCCTTGGAATTAATTATTTTGATGTTTAACAGTACGCCATGGTTATTGATGCGGGCTCAACACACACGGATATGATACTATATAGCTGGCCTGGCAGAAAGCGAAACAATACAGGCGAAGTGACGCAAGTTTACATGTGTAGTGCACCAGGTAAAAATAATGTTTTGTTTGAAAATTATTATTTGAAAAAGCTTCTAGGGTGCATTCGTTAATAACTTTAATTGACGTATGCTCGCGAAAACAGGTGGTATAGCGCAGGTTTCTCCAGAAAATATAACTCAATACTTTGACCCTTGCTTTGATGAATCATATAACTCAATAAAAGAAGACTCAAAGAAGAATGCAGAGGTATTGTTTGGTGCGACCGCAGGAATGAGATTGTTGAAGTATGTAAAATAACGATGATAATGATTGTTTTTTCATTAATTGCATTTCGAAAGCTGTTATTTGCAAAGTTTTTTCCCCCGTATTTTTATAGTCAGACAGATCCTGAAAGAGCAACTGCAATTATATCAGGAATTCGTAACTACCTGGGCCAATCAGAGTGGAAGTTTAAGGATCGAAATGTGGGTATTATAGCTGGTTCAACGGAAGGCGTTAGTGGGTGGATAACTTCCAATTTTTTAGAACAAACAGTTCTCAGAAAGGTGTGAATCAGAAATGAAGCAATAACTCATGAAAAGCACGAAAACCATGAACTAAATATACTATAGGGGCTATTTGATACAAGCGACTTGTGCTTCCCTTTTGCTAGGGTTCTGTGAATGACACGTTTGGAGCAATGGATCTGGGTGGTGCTTCGACTCAAATTTCATTCGAGGTTCCTGCAAAGTTTAAAAATTATCCGGATGTGTATCCGATCACTTTATTTGGCAATAAATATTACGTGTTTAGCCAAAGTTACCTTTGTCACGGAGTGGTGCAAGCTTTACGACGTTACCGAGCATTACTACAAATCGTATGATAATAAAGATTTGCACATTACTACCACTATTTATCACTAGTCTCATAATAAGTCTTTTAGACGCTAAAAAATGTAATTATGCACTAGGAACAATCAAGCTCTAACAATAATACAAGTAACATCACTAGCCCATGTGAACCACTAGGCTGGATATACCAAACGCCACCTTCATATTTTGATTCCATTTGTGTGGACGCAGCTTTTCAAGACTCTGACAAGAAGGTATACCATTTATTAAGTACAAAAAACTTCATGTTAAAATGTCATAAATATTTCATCCACAAGTCTTTCTGTTAATTAAATGTAGCTTATTTAAAAATCATTGAAATTATAAATATTTTTTTCGACGCTATGTTTAAAAGAACTCATGGACTATTATCGGCTCAGGCAACTACTCTGAATGTGAGCGCGTTGTTTCTAAGTTGCTCAACTACACTGAATGTGTTGCTGCCAAGCTGGGCCACTGTGTGGATCCAGATCAGATCCCTCCTGAGGTTGTACATAGAAATTTTTATGTAAGTTTCAAAATCAAACGGATGTATGCACAAGTCTGTTTATTATTTTTACCTTTTTTCTTTCCACCGAGTTACAACAAGTACATGGAATATTTTTGCTCCATTCAGGCCTTTGCAGCTTACAGTTACATAACTCATGACCTTGGAATTCCTCCTGGGTCAACGTTTTCCGAAGCCCATCGACATATTAAGGTTATGTGCGAATATACAGTGAGGCAGCTGGATTCAGTCAAGTCAAAATCTACAAGTAAGCATTATTGCTTTATCAATTTTTCAATATCCCCATCGGTGCTTTATGGGTCACCCACCCAAAATAGCATGGTTTGTAAATTTAATGAGAATAATTAGTTAAGTATAAAATAATATTCGAATCCTTTTACTCATGAATTTTTGTTGAATGCGGTTACAGATCGAAAAAGAAAATTTGAAGTGCTTTGCTTTGAGGGCGAGTACATGTTTGGCTTGATTACACAAGTTTATGGATTTAATTCAGAACCAAAGTGGAACCAAATTACATTTACAAATATGGTATGGATCACAATTGTAGAATAGTATTTCATAATTATACAAGTATCATTTTAACGTTGCGGTGCACTTCATTTAGGTTAAGGAAACGACGCTTGGTTGGTCATTGGGATATATGGTGAATGCAACGGAAGAAATCGCTGCCGGACCGCCCGTTCCAAAGCTAAAAGTTTTACCTTTCTCGCTGCTCACAGTACTTTTTATCATTTTCCTTCTTCTTAGCGTTGGATTCAGTATTCATGGATTCAAAATTCGAAAAAATTCACCAGGATATCAAAGGTTGTGAAGCATTGAACGTTGAATATGAAACAGCCATTTGAACAGAGGAACTTGCCTTCATTTAATTCACTAAAACAATTGCGCATTCATTTTTTGTACCTAATTTTAGTGTGTGCTTGAGACGGTACTTAAAATTACTAACACCATTATAATTTATTGCTTTTATACACAAAAATATCGGTATATTTTATTTTGTGCACTATTTTTTCTTTATTTGCACCACTGCACAGACATCAAACGAATTAAAGACATCATTAAAACAATATATTTGCTTTTTGAATGTTTGCTCAAAAACCCTTGTGGCTGCCAAATGAAGTTGTTGTACCCAGTTAATTTGATGTAGAACGTAGCCAGCAGCATGTGTTAGTAAATTTGTTACGTTTGTATGATTTTGTTTTGTCTTGTGTAGCTCGAAAGTTCCTTCACAAAAATCTGTCATCTCTGTGCTGTGACGTTTGCAAGCGGGGCCCCAGCCCGGGTCTTAATTGATGAGACTGACAATCCTTTTATCCTATGAACTGATCGGTTGATCCTTTCTCATTCCTCTCTTAGGACACATGCCTTGTTGTTGGATCGTGAGTTAGAGAAGTTTATTCAACCGTCCGACTATGACTGATTTCCATTACTTCTACTACTACTAGCGAAGACCCCATGGATTTTGTTGTTTTACGTATTTCTGTCATGTCCAGTCCAACGAATATACACGCTATATTTTGTAAAAGATATATGCTATTATGCATTATAATATTATGTTTAAAATTAATTGTAGCCATTGAATTGTTCATGCAAGTAATTGTAGCATTACAAAATTGTGCCATGCAACTTTCATTGTTAACTTGCATGTTGTATTTAATGCAAGTTTGGTGAGACATGTTTTCAAAGTATTCCTTTTGCAATTATAGTCATTACAAGTATTTAAAACGCCTGTTCAAATTGAAACGGTAAGGAGGTACAGAGTTGTAATCAACGTCTCGCTGAAACGTCAATTTAATTATATTAACGCCTCTATTTCTTATTGTCCAATGATTCCAAAGTATTTTACTTCAAATAGAATACAAGGAAATTTGGGAGCTTTGATGCAAAGTGCGTAAAAATAAGAAAAATAGAGAAAAATGAACGTTGATTTGCTTTAAAAAATGAATTTAATGACAGTCATGCAGCATGTACAAGAGCTTTATTTCATAGCAATCCGTTGAACAGTTAAGAGATTTGGTAGTGTATTTTAGCTCAGATTAATGTGTTAGCACAGTCTCAATCCGAACAAAATTATTTTTGTAATTTGCCAAAAGTAAACAATAAACGTTGTAACAAAAATGTGTCTGTGTGATAATATTCTACATTAAAAAAGTTTTCTTCCAAGTTTATAGTAACTTGTGTCCAGCTTTGCTTGCGACATTTGCTTTGATATCCAGGGAACAAATTTGGGAACATTTACGTATACTCCTGTAAAAAACGAGTGAGAAATATACATAGCATCCCTAGAACTCGTACGCAACATAATTAAAGTATGTATGCAAAATACCGGGTAATCCTTCGTCCCCACAGCCGATTCCCCATGCTACAATACCGTATTGGACGTAACTTTGAGAACCAGGTACGTTGCATACCAGAGGAGATCCACCATCACCCTAAATAATGTTTAAGTTCAAAACAGGAATCAAACATAAAACTCGCTATTCGACTTTATGAATAATTGTAAACACAGAGAGAATATTACGGAGACTTTGACAATTTACACGTACCCTGCATGTATCTCTTCCTTTCTCTCCCCCTGCGCAAACAAACGAGTCATGCAATCGAAAGTGTCTTCCAAGCCTCGTTCTTCTCAAAGCGTATTCACAGCTTTCTCTTGACACGACAGGCAAGTCGAGCTTTTTTAAAATAACTTGGTATCTTCCTTCACTTCCTGATAATATTTTTTTTTTTTTAATAAATAATGCAAATTTGAATAATACAGTTCCTTGGAAAAAAAAGAATATTATAGTAATTGTATTTACAATGTGTAAAATACCGAAGGAATCTTTTCCAAATCCACTTGAGTAACATCTTTGTCCGTCAAAATTAAAATTTGTAGGCGGTAGGCATACCGTGTCAATGTGTGGAGCAAATTTAGCTCCTTCATTTAAAAACAACAGAGCAATGTCATTATACAGGGCTCCAACATAAAAGTCTTCATGAATAACAACCTAAGGAAGATTAAGTTAGCTATAATTACCGATACGATTTGTTACATGTTAGTTTATTGAACAATATTTCTGCTGATATTACTTTTATAATTGAATGGTCCTTATGTGGATAAATTTCGTCAGTTGTTTGGGTATCCCATTCGCCCAGTCTAACGATAAGTTCCTTTGGACTCCGTTTTTGAACACAATGAGCAGCCGTGAGCACTACGTTTGGATGAATCAAGGATCCTCCGCAGACAAATACATTAATTGGTGGTCTTCCGTTCTGGCGCTCCGGGGTTACTATAGCTATTCATGTAAATTCAAAATGAAATGGTGGATTTTTCGTGATAAACCATCATCAGTCTCAGCGATTTCGCATAAGACAGTTGTTAGATTTGTGTGTAGGTAAATAGTACCTGCCATCCATGGGAATTCCCTACATGGAAAGTAAAAACAAGAAACCGGGTAGGATAAAACTAATGAACTGACGATACATTTATGTATAAGAATGGAATATTTTTACCCAAACTGGGATTCCTGATTAACTGTTCCTTTAACATGAAACCCTACACCGTCCAAGTTTCGCTTTCCACAAACAGTATGCTGATAATTTGGATTTCGGATATCTGTCATGTTATCACGTATACTCTGAAGCATTAAGAAATTTAAAAAAACTTTGAGCATTTTATCCTACCATAATACCAATATTATAGTAAGCACAAAAGAAAAGACAACGTACATCGCAACAAATGTCGAAATAATGGCCACATGGAGAACGTATTGAATCACCCCATCTCACATCCACCTCGTGTAAGTCCTGAACAGGAATACCTTCATTGTTCCCATTTGGACCCGAACCGGTATTACCTTTGCCACTTTTAACATTGCATTCAAAATATTTTTTGCATTCACAGGTTTTTGAAACGGTTGAATTCTCCGGGTATCCTAACTCTCCTCCATCATCTTCCTCAGCAACAGGAGGTGCTTCCTGCTGAGGTGGTGCTGTCTTATCAAATGATTCATTCTCATTTGGAATGGACTCGGGCTCATCAGTCATTCCTTTCAGTAGACTCTCAAAATGTTTGATTATGTCCTCGTCGTCTTCATCACCTTCTATTGGATTCCCGAGGATAACCGTGCAAAGAGCTGCTACATATAGAAGACCCAGGAATAGAAGTTGCTTTTGCTGAAAGAATAAACAAACAAGAACAAGACAAATGAACAAATTATTCCAAATTCAACGTTACTCGTGTGTTGAATCTGCAATGTAGTTACCATTTTGTACAGTCCAGAAACTTTATATCACAATCCGTTCTGTGTAGAAAATATAGCGTATAAAATGTGGAATTAAAGTAGTTTTTGATGGAGTAAGTATCAGAAATGTATTACTAGTTACCATGAACTATAAACTATAGGAATGTAATAGTTCCATTCAAAATCCACCAGAAATGATGACGATTAAGCAAACGTGAAATCAATTGAGTCCAATGTGCTATTGTGGCTCACATTCCAATGTTTCATGTTCTCATTTTTAACGATTTGCATAAGTGGAAAGTTGGTGCGGTGTCTAATGTCAGGGCAGGGCTACTATCTCTGGCCCTAGATTTAGCTATGCATTGTATGTGGAATACCTAATATGTTTTTCGTCTGCGATGAAGCGTACAGGTAAGCATGTAACCAAAAAGGTCATAAAGTGGGACATCCAGACATTGCTTCTTCAGTTCTTCAGTTTTAGTTTGGAAAGATATCTCGTACATATTATAATATTGTAGGCACGTTGTTTCTGAAGTTATAGCCGCTTTTGCAAGCATAGGCTGCTAGTTTGAGATTCCCAAACTGGGACAGAAAGAACGGAAAAAGAGGCAAGTGCCTAAGTACTTTAAGTTGGGTATTAACGTGCATACATTATACGTAGGCAAAGATCCAGAATAGCTTGTGAAATGACCGATATGCTCAAAATTGAGGGAATTCCATCAAAAGATCAGAATAAAATTGATGCAATAACGGAACACAATAATTAGAAATGTAATCTCGTGATTCTTGCTATGCTAAAAAACGTTTAATGTCGATTTGGTTGGTTTTTACTCTATACATTCTTTTATTTGTATCGTTTTCACCATTCAGAGCTTTATTGCAAGTGATGACTGGATTTTCAGAATAGAGTAATTTCTTGGAAAATGGTCTACAAACTTATAATAATCTAAGATTAAACATTAGAAGCCCACCAACGTTGGATCTGGGTCCTTGGGTTTCCGTCTTTCACAAATCACCTTGGTCGATACAAAACTTATGTTCATGCAAGTGGTATAGATAAATCAATAAGAAATTGCTATTTGTAATAAACTGCTTACACTGGTATTACTATTACACTTACTTAGTTTTTAAATGTTTATAGTTTACATTAACTTTCGCTCAGAAATAACTTACATAATTTAGCCGCACCCATAGTTTAGGTTATGAGAGCGTATATTAACAATATTAAACTTAAATATCAATTAACTTTTTTTTGTTCAAAGACACTGTTACTTACTGTCCAAGAAGGTTCACCTGTGTCTTCTCTTTAGTCTATATTTACTCATTTGTACATAAAAAGATTAAAAATTTGCTTTGACTTAAAAAAAAAATTCAGAACACTTTAGTTTGTTCAGTTTTTTACAGGTTGTAATATTATGCAACATTCATTACCCACTTACAATTTTAAGCTTAGACAATTATTACATACATTTTAAAGAAATTAATGGACTATAGTTTTGATAATCGTTTTCTAATTAAAAGCGCAGTTTAAAACAAGTAAATATTACAAATGACAATGAATTTTTTTCATTGAATGGTGTATAATCTCGCAGAAAATTATTTTCAATTAAAAAAATTGCTTCTCACTTAGAAACGTTTTTAGAAATATTTTAGTAATTGCTAGTTGACATGTGATGGAAGTTTACTTCTTGATCTAAAGTTTGCATCACACGGATCACACATGAACCCAAACATACTTTTCAGCGGCCTTTTCACGCATCCTATGGACACCAAAAATACAAAGTTATTCATTTACTTTTGTTCACTCCGTAAGTTCGTTACCATTGATAATTTTATTCACTTGGAGATTTCTTACCTCTATGCACCCATTTCTCACATTTTCGGCATTCAAGCAAATCCTTATTGTCAAGTTTTGAATGGACTTTAAAACAACTAGGACAAAATTGCCCCTTTTTAAACAGTTTATGACACGCTACGCAGAAAGAGTGCAAATAAAATTTTGTTCCTTTCTCCCCTTTCCGGAACTGCAAACACGTAAACAAAAATTTGTGTGAGTACAAATAATAGAGTAGCTTCAACAGAGTTGACCATTTAATAATGACCTTAATTATTATGATAATAGTCATTCCACAATCTTTACCTCATGATGCCACTCCGCCATTCTGTCTTCAGGAGATGGTTGGGTTACTCCACATGAGTAACAAACTGCACACACACTGCAGTGCCAGCGACCCGTGGGCACTTTTCTAAGCCCCACACAGTATATATGGTAACTGCAAGTTAAATAAATTAAGTTTAGAACAACGAAAAAAAATCAACTTAATGATTTTAACCAAAATCAAAACGACAAAAGTCAACAATTTCAAGATACCCTCTATCACAACAGTCGCAAAAAAGCATTTTATCTTCATCAGCGGGGTCGTTACACTCAATGCAGTTTTTACAATCTGTGCACTCCCAATGATATTTTGTAATAAATGGCAACATATCTACAGTTAGCTCAAGACATGTGGGGTGGTCTGTAAGATAAACAAACAAAATTTTAAATGGAAATACGAATAGTGTAAGTCAATAACGGAGTAACAAAGAAAAATCTAGTATTCAGTTTAAACTTACTAGCTACATCACAACGGCTACAGTGTAATAACACCTCAGCGTTCCCATCTTTGTTCTTCGTCGAGCTTCCTTCACAAGATTTGCATTTAGCATCTGTACTAACTTTAGTGAGGCCTGGCAGACCACGGTATAACACATTGCCAAAATTGTCAGCTAAAGTTATATAACTTTGGTCACTATCACCAATGGAACCGTCTTCATCATCGCTTGATGATGATCTAAGCAACACAAGTTTATACCATTGTTATGATTGGCAAAATTTGCCGTTGCAATCCTAATAATAATTGACATTTGGAAAATCTTACGATGAATCGTTGGACGATGTTGAATCATCTGAATCCGAACTGTCGTCAGATGAATCAGAGTCTACGATCCAATTCTCCGTTATTGGGCCATAACGAACAGTATTGAGTGGCAAATAGGATAGCTCATCCGCTGTATACCTACGAGAAAATAAACAAAAACAAAAAAATAAAAATAAATTAAGAATGGTATATTAAAAATTGAGCTAAAATTGATAGGCGAGTATCTTACATTTTATAACCATCTGTGAACTGGCCGGGCAGTACTGCAACTGGATATTTTCCTATATTGGTAGATTCTGCTGAGAGCACCTTTAGTTTATCCTTGGGATAATGTAAAGTTCCAGTTTGTAAGTCAAATGCGCATGAGCGTTCTTCCATTCTGTCTTTATTGTTACTGGAATTCCATTTAGCACACGATTTTAAAATCCTCCGCATAAACTCAGCAGATCTGTCTCGAACAGCAGGAGTCTCTACCCCGTTTAGCGGTTTTAACTTTGCCATCTCCTGATCCTTTCTTTCCTGAAATACAATAAAGTCTCGGCAGTGACAGGTTTTCTATAAAAGATATATATATTCATTCATATTCAATATTGATAGTTACAAAAATTGGTTTTCATTTCATCATTACGGCTATTAATATTACCTCTCTTCGATAGGATCTTTTGTAAATCTTTTAGCTTTAGCTGTCGTTGAAGTGCTTGTAGAACTGACGTTGCTAGCTCGAGATTCCTCATCCAAAACAACTGATGTAACTACCACTATTAAATAATTAAAAAACAAAATGTTGGAATGTAAGGGTTAATCATGTTGAGATTACCTTTTTTAAAATCACAAATCGTATTGTTGCACTTACTATTGATTTTATCCGGAAGCTGTGGTTTGATGTCAGCACTCATACAAGTTTCCTCCTCAAAAATTTGGACGGGTGGTGGCGCTTTGATGCTAGTATCCTTCTTTTCCTGTTTGGGTTTCTTTCCCTCGGGGGATTTCTTGTCACCTCTGGGGCTTCTAGTCCCTCTTGTGCCTTCGTAAAATACAAGAAAAGAAATAGTTAAATATTAGGACTGGATCCGATGAAAGCAGTGAGTAGAATAAGGTATGCATTATACAATTAGCCATAATAACAAGCCACATTGTTACAATAAGTCTTCTTCTTTGATAGACACTTGGACATGTTCAGAGAAATAAAGCTGTCAACTGGTAATCACTGCGAGAGTAGATAATAAATTGCAAAAGGCTCAGCTTACCTCTACTTGAGCGTGCACTCCGTGGGGTTCCTGTTCCTCTAGGAGTTCCTGATCCTCTACCTCGTCCTCTTTGTTTCTTCGTAGAGGACGTA
>JAHZMZ010005482.1:0-10942 GCA_027743805.1 Lepidocyrtoides sp. E14
GAGCGACTTGATACAACGGGTACTCCATTTGTTGTCGTTCCGGTAAAAGGTGTATTAGTCAAACGTCCTGAAGTAGGTTGTGGGCCAATGGTACTTGGAGTGTTGAACTGAATAACATCAAAGGAGCTGGATGGAATAGGCGTGTTTCTTCCTCCAAAAGTGGACAATGTCAAAGGAGGAGACGTGCTGAGGGGAGCGGATGTACTCTAAATTTAAATAAAACCAATCATTCTATGTAATTTGCACACCAGAATTATCAGTCCTACTGCTTAATGATTAAAAGCTTAAAGATTACCAAAAACGGATTGGCAGAAGAGACTGGCGCAGATACAGGTTGGATTGGTGGCTTCGTAACAACGTTGCTACTAGAAGCAATTCTTTCTGCAAGGTGGGCACACATTTCTGGGAAATAGAGATCTGCCCATTTCGTAGGAGTTCCATTCATATGACCCGTTCCCTCTGGATTATCAGCTGGATAAAAAATTTCAACATCCTGCTCTTGTCGCACTGGTCGGTATCCCCAGGCATCAGATATGTAAAAAGTCATGTGATTCATATTGTCCGGTCCTGCGTATCCATAGCAGCCGTAAACGACTTCAGCTGGGGATCTGTTCTCATGATGGAACTGACCCACGGGACCAGATGGCTTCACATCATATCCATAATTGTAATTTCCCAATTCAGCATTTTGATTATAGTATTGCGTCTTGTTGTCGTCCTCAATGTCAACAATTGTCAGCGTTCCCCCGTCCGCATCATCATTTATGTTGCCAACCACTTTTCCACTGTTCTGCGCCACATAACAAGCTAACCATACTATGATTAGCTCAAGTAGCGATATCTGAAAATTTTGAAAGAAAAAATATACACAAAATCAGACAATTTGTTCATTTTCTTTTTTTTCTTCATTCTGGAAACGTTGCACGTTCCTTACGAAAGCCTATACTCGTATAATAATAATTACTATCTCAAGACATCAAAATAGAAGTTCAGTTGAGTCACATTAAACCATTACAACAGACCAAGGTTGTCCACTCTACAAACTGATGCTCATTCTGAAAAATGCAAATCTATCAAAATTGCTTTCATGTAGGTAATAACAGACAATAATTATCAATCAGAATACCTGAGCTTAAATAAAAATGCCTTCAACTTGGTACGTTTTTGGTCATTATTTCTTTATTATACCACACAAGAGTCGATAGTCAATTCATAAAATATTATGATTATTAGCATTACATTCTGATTGTGCTTTTAGCAAAAAAAAACAAAACAAATGTACTAAGCATTTTTTTGGTCATGTGCCATGTAGGTTGCATTGCATAATTGCATTGCAATTCAATATGATCATCATTTCATTTCCACTCGAAATGTCAGGTCATGTCATGATGATTGAGCACTGCAAACTGCAAAAGCAACACACACACCTTTAAAGACAACTATGAATAATGATAAGTCGTTGTGAATACGGTGGACAAGAGTCAAATCAATTAACATAACTGATAATTAATAAATGACAACACCCATGTCATGATTTTGGGTAAAAAAACGCTAATTACTTGTACAAGTTGTAAAAAGACGAATAAAATATGAAAAATAAATTTGTGATGGTTTTTGAGATGCGGTTTCATTTTTATTCGTCATGTATACCTAGCTGCTAGTCACGTTGTATGGGTGAATGTGAAAAAAAACATTAAATATTTATTTGCAATACTAATAGCGTGCATTGCTATGAGCCGCAAATTTAGTAAAAAAAAGTAAATGCTTTGCATTGATAAAATATTTTTAATATTTTTGCATTTAATTTAGTCGTTAGGTAGTGTTCCACTTGTAATAAAAATGGAATGGGTAATAAATGCAGTCAAGTGCCCGAATCTGTGTTTTTTGAGTGGCAAGATGCAAATTATATGCTGTAGCTGTTGCTGTTGCACTTTATTTCCAAAATGAAGAAAAATTATAATGTCACAAAAGCAGTTGCCCTCATCAACAAGTGGTTGTAATTACTTTCAGTTTCTGTCATCACATCAATGATTCCTAATAGCGTGCGTAGTGTAATATCCAGACAAGTTTTTGATCATTTTTTATGCTTACCTGCTTGCATATTTATTCATTTTTTGAGGATGTGAATCACCCATAAATATAAATAATATGATTGAATTTTAAATAGCCCAAGGTAAGTTAATTTCATTTACTTACCAATTTGCTTGCATAATATTTGAATTATCAACGGGGAATGGAGATACTCTGATATTTTTTTCCATTTTTTTTGCAATCAATTGATACTCATCTATCCATTTCTTCACAATTGGTACTTTGACTTACAACTATAAATACAAATTTAATGTCGATCATTCCACAAATACGAAATTCTCTTTAATTTAAGTAACTCATTCATTTCAGACTATGATAATGATCAATTAAACTTGTGTGTGACATTATGAAAAGTAGAAAAAGATAAGAGTTCAAAAATAATCATGCATGATACGTAATGCTGACCCAGACCTTAAAAATGCAATGTATGTGTACTAACATAACAACACTGCACTTATTTTTAACAACATTATTGTTAATAATAAATAAATATGTTAATATTGAAAAATCGCACAATTTGTGCCTACCTGTAGTAATCTACATGTACCAACAGTGGACAACAGGTTTACAAAGTCATTATCAAGTTAGACTCATAAAAACAGTTAAACATTTTTGATTCATGATAAATTACAAAATATTGACGCTGATCGTAATGAGCTGCACCTTGAAAATGTTCATGTTCTTTGACAGCAAAGCGCATCCTCATGATTATCATCTTGTCCCATATTTATGCATGGATTATGTATCTACCCCCTCCCCTCTCCAATCATAATTCTACCACAAAGCGAATTATAATAATAAACACAATGGGATGTATTTACAAGTATTACAAGAATTTATGATAAACGGTAATGATTCGACAAGCACATTGTTCCCTTATTAAAATGCTGCATTAACGACTTTTAACGGCACGCTTCTTATACTCTTCACTCCATTTTTTTTTCTTGTGCGGCTGTTGATGAGCAAAGCAAGTACGTACTCAAGTATGTAAAGTGTGCATCTTCTTCTTTCGATCAATAATCACGATTATCATCATAATGGCAAGGCAACAGATAAAATTAAAATTCTGCAGTATGCAATGATGATAACGGTAGCGTCTGCAATAAAAGTATTCTGACGATAAAGTGTCCGATCGTTTCAGACAAACTTCATTCCTGACTAGTACTACCTAAAAATAGTTGCAAGGTGTTCCACATTAAAATAATGCATTATAATAGTATTCAATTCCTAAAAAAGCTCCATATTACATGACAGTAAGCTAACCTAGACCATCATCATCATTGTCATCATCAGCATCAAATTATTTACAGGCTGACCATGAAAATTTGACTGGTATGATGATCCATGATGTCCATCTGATCTACTCTGTTCAAACTGACAAGTAATTTGAGGAATGAATTAGCAATTACGTCAACTTTGTTTAAAGTTAAAAATAAATCTGTCCAGTTTATAGTCCTAATTGAAAATACAAAAGCGGGTGCCAGTCATTGCTATTTTACACTTTATACTTCATTTTAAAAAAATAAAAGGAAAATTTATGTCCATTTTAAAATTAAATTGCTGCAGACAATTTATTGTTTTCTCTGAATAATTAATCAGTGACTTCGGTCTAGAGAAAAAGAGACTAAACCAGCTAACTTTGTTCCGTCAGTTGATTGATTACACTTCAGGAAATTTTCATACAAACAAAACTATAAAATTCCTGTAAAGCATTTTTGCAAAATAAAAATAGCCCTGAATCACGACACACTTTGAATTAGCACACATCCAGGGAAAATAAACATGCATTCATAAATAAACTATACTGCTCTCACTTGAAACGCTAGTAAGATTCTGTGCTGAATTAATATCGCATTTATTTTTATTCAAACCATCAAAATAGTTCTGTAACGCGTGTCTTCTTGTCAAAACATGTCACGTTAAAGAACTTTTGTATGGTCATTCATATTTCACTCATGCATGCATTTCCTTCCTTTTCGCTGAACAAAGCAGTAAGATGATCGTAACCGCTCAGAAATTGGGTGGTACCCATTTTCAATAGAAGCTTGACCTTTGAACAATAGTCGTTCTGCCATCAAGTTCACCTGACAGAAAGCACTTCACCTCACTTTATTACCACACCATTACAATCTACCTTTTATGCTATTAAAGCGCGCTTGTAAGCCCCTACAACAAAATAGTTAGCATGGTTGCCGCCGTTGTCATGCCATACCTACAAAAAAATAATACTAGATTGATATTGATGTGCGTGTCTTATACGAGCCGTTTCATATTATTCAATTTACAGTCCATTCAGTGAATACTCCAATAAATCTATCATGTCACCCAAATAAAATAATAATACTACCTGTTGTTTATTTTTCTTGACAAATTTATTATCATCGTCAGCGCAAAAGGTGAAAAAATGCAATGATTCTTAACCGCTCCGCTCCACCAGCTAAAGCTTAGAAGTAGCGTCCATCCCATCATCATCTCGTGTCATATTATGTGTTGTTTATACCCAGGCTAAGCTCGATCTCGCTTTGCTTCACCTTGACTAATTTCCCTTTGACCCTTCTGTCAACAGGCGCCAATGATTGTAATCAATTTGATCATTACGGAATTTATAACTTTTATCCGCATCAATCTATCCCTCTGCTAGCTCACCAAGAAGAAATAATGCTATGCCAATAATACTAAGCAGCCAAACAGAATGTAGCAGCAAGAACAAATTGCAATTTTCATTCACTTGTTTAAATCTAGCTCCCTTAAAAGATTAACATTTTTCATACTGCTACTCAACAGATATTGAATTCGTTTTATTGTACGTCTCAAACTATATCATATATTTTAATTTAGGCTTGACAAGTCAAAATATTTCTTGCTACAATGACAGTGACGATATTATATACTACATGCTGAATATGCCAATACGGCGGCTACTTGTGTGTGTGCACTTATTATTGCGTTTATTGTTGTCATCCCTATAATCCATCATTTTGCCAGTAAAATAATTTACGCACTTATTTATCATTTTTCCTTCCTTCCACAAATTCCAGAATAATTTATGACTTCACGGAACAATTTAAGACGTTATTCTTCTGAAGCAATAACACAACCTCACCTCCCTAACAATAGCGTTAAATATTCCTTAACCAGTATAAAAAAATAGAGATAATATTTAATCTATAAACTGAACTGAATGTAAATTCTACAAAAATATTTATTTTGTCTACTCATATAAGGTGAACGTGAAAGTCGACTTGCGTGTGCTGTTAATTATATCGAAGAAAAATTGGTGGAAGTGATGTTAAAGTTGAAAAAAAGTGTAACAATAATATGACATAATAATATTAGGTGCCTATGGCAAAAGTAAATCATTTCATTTTTAGCATCCACCATAGACTATGCTAGACTAGACTAGACTATAGACTAGGTATGCTACATAAAAAGTATAAAAATTTACAAATTGTTTATGCATCCATCCATCTACATTGGTATTATTATGCTGTTCATTACAAGACTGGGCCAAGTGGTGTTTAAGTGAGAGACAAGATGGGAGATGAAAAATGGTAGTACATTACGGCGGTTTGATAGGATGAACAACGACGATGATGATTATGACGATTATACTTCTATAGCTTTGGCTGATGAAGAAGATAGTAAGAAAACCTTGCTTTTGCATAACCGAATCAATAGCAACAACAAAACCTTCAAATACCAATTTGATACGATTGCAATCAAATAATAATAATCATAATGATTTGGTGTTGGCTTCGCTGGCGTAGAAGTGAGTGAGTCTCTCGAGTCAACCGTTTTGTCATGTTTGAAGAGACAAGATCAACGAAAAAACGCTGCTGCTGCTGCCGTTGCTGCTGTAACATAACAAGACAAAAATACTTACATGGCATAAACAGCCAAGTAAAAACTTTACTGCCACATTAGGATCTAAAAATATGCATTCTTCTTCTTTGGCGACGGATTGACAGGAGTATTATTATTATTATTAAAACACATTCAACATTATTATTGTTATTATTATTATTATTGAATCTATCTCTCGAATATGAACTTGCTTACAGTTTTTTCATCGTGTTGTCAACGAATGACGATGATGACGACCAAAGACGCGTGATTTCGCTTTTCAACTGGTTTGATGGTGGCGGTGGTAGACTTTGATTTAACGGGCTTGTGCTGTTTAGTTGTAGTAGTAGTGGTAGTAGATAGCAGTACACGCACACTTTGATCGATACTTGAAGAAAATAGGATGCAATAAAGAAAGTGATGAGGATTTATTGACTGCATTTACTCACAATAGGTTTAGTAGAAAGATACGCAATCACATAAATGCCAAGGTTACGTGTGATATTTACTTCCATTTCCATGCCATCAATCTCTCATTGGGAGTTTTTTTGCCATACGGAACTAAGGTTATTGAGTAGGGCACTATGCTGCTAAATCTTACATGCCCCTTATTTTAGGCTTTTCATCATTGCCATGGGATAGGGACGGAGAGATCATTAATTAATGTTGAGATTTAAATAGAATGCGGCAAAAAATGACGATAACAGGAAGATTTAACTTGTAAACTAGCGAAAATACGCTTGTTACATGTGCTGAAAGTGCATAGATTAAGTAATTCAATAAGGCGTATAGACTAGCTTTGCATTCCACGGCACCAGCTATCTGTAAATATTTATACATGAGCGTCGTGAAACAAGGGAAAAGAGTATGCATGAAAAATTACAGATCACTTCGTCCAGAAAGAATATTTAACGTTGTCGGCAAATTTACAAATTGGACACTTTCAAACAACAAGCGCTGTGTGAGCGGTACAAAAAACTGCATTTTGTGACTTGTGACAAACTTGTTTACAGCATTTTGCAAAACTTTTAAGCATCTGTGTACGCAACAAGTTTTTTTGTGCGGTAACTAACTGCCAACTGCATACCACTTCCACTCTCCGTTCTGAATTGAATTTGAAAATTGAACTGATGAATAAACAACGGTTTATCTCTTGGATTCTTAGTAAGTTTTGTGCATTGACGATTGCGATTTATGAATATTGAAATCGATTAGCGTTATTTCTTACATTTGCGGTTTGATTTAACACCTGTTACTTTTGTCATTTTGTTCAAATTGAAAGCTCCTCTACGACAAAGTGTTAATGCGCAACTAGACACCCAAATGCAACAATTAGTGCACTATCTATGTATTTAGCATATAGCCGCTACGCATCTATTCCCTAAAATAGAAAACAAAATAATCTTCAATAATTTATGAGCTATTTACCTAAATACTTTCGATAGTTGAAAAACCGTAAAACGAATTGAAACACGCAGTAATGGATATCTTCACGCAAAGCATCTACTTCAGACTACTTTCATAATTTATCCCATAATATTATGGTGACAAAAGCTCGATTCCTGTTTAATCTCCAAACGAACATTATGGTACATCATTAGAGTTTTAATGCGGCAATGGCTAGGAAAAGTGAGAAGGAATGTTCATTATTAAAATAGTTTTAACGACAAACAAAAAATTGCAGCAATTTAAAAATACTAGTTTTGTGAATGTGATGCTTTTTGACATGCTATGTCATCTTCGCCATTGTCATTACATAACAGAGCATGATCATCACTGCACAAATCTCTTAAATAGAACATGATACAATCATATTGAGAGCAAATGAGTGTCATCATCACATACAATAGAAGGTAATGGAACTCTGTGCATAATGGAAACAGTATCATCGTCATCATCTCTGCCGAATGCCGATTCCGTTTTCAGCACAGTAACTTTCAGTTTTTTAGCTGCATGCAGTAAATACAGCAGCACAATAATAACAAGTAAAAGAAGAACAAAGTGGTTTTTCTTGGGGCAATGTGGGATAAGTGTGTAATAACGAGTTACGTAACACTTTTTTTTCAACTAGGTATTTTAGTAAATCCACATTGTTCGTCAGCTAAAGGTTAAATGGAAAATAGCTTGATAATATATTAGTCAGTTTATCCATTGTCGTCGCCACATGCTTAACATATTACGTAGGTATGTGTAAGGCATTTTATTGGAGATTGGAGGATCGCTTAGCTACAAGAGCAGTAGCAGCAGCTACATGTTGTTTCTTAAGAAGTTAAGACTGGTTTTAGTTGGGTAGAGTGAAAGGGGAGCATGGTCAAATGGCAATAATAAAATATGTACATGATACTAGAGCATCATAATGATATTACTCCAATAATAATATGGCACGTAACACATCACACCATGCCACCACACAACCAAGTTTAAAGAATCTGTGAAAAATGTAAATGGTGCAAATTGCACATGCAAACAAGCCTACGAAAGCAACAATTTGAGCATAAAATGTAAATATGGGGTTTAAATGATGAAAAGTCCATGAATAAAGCAGAAAAAAAAATAAATACGTTATCAGTCAGCCACACTTGAAATTTTGAATGGGAAAAATGCCCTAGAAATTAGACTGCGAATTAATGAGCTGAACAGCAGCAGCAGAAGTTGGTGTTTGGTAATTATTGCTAGTGAAGTGGTGGGTGGTGGTGATAATTTAATTACTTTGAAACGCTTGCAAACTGCACTTACTTGTCTCCATTTGCTCAACCTAATTTTCGGCTTATTTTTTAACTATGCGTCTCTTTTAATTTTAAACATTACAACAGCTTTTTTCATCAATTATCGTCGATGAATAATTTTTAATTGCCAAGTTGATCGTGGCACAAAATGAGAGCAAAAAAAATTGTCTAGGGACACTTGAAGCATTTTTATCTACAGACGTTTCGTGTATTCGGTTGTCGAGGTGGCTAGATACCTATCAGCTTCCTTCCTCGAAAAAGTTGCATAACATCATAGCATCATAGCATTGTATGACCACTTCCTATTTTAAAATAATTGCCGTTAATTATCCCAAAGCATACTGCTGCTTGATTTTGATTGAATCTTAGCTAATTACCAACTAAAATGTTTATAATTAGCACAATCATATCATGCACTAACGTGTATTGGTATATCACAAACTGTATCATCACCACCATTATTTACACGATCGTAAAATTCGAAAGGTGGGGAGGAAACGTCAAGTCAAAACGGAATGAAAAATACATGCAGTAACTGTGCGAGTCTAAGTATTTACTTCCCCTTTTTCACACCTTCAAAGTAGCTGCCATCTCCCGTTTTCATCATTAAAAAAAAAGATGATCAACAACACTGGCTAATTAACCAACCTCCAATCAAAAACTTTGCTTGCCATTATAATGCATGAATGCATCTAAAATGACTTCAACAGTAAATAAAAAGTTTGCTGTTATGCCTAATCTGGTTTGATTTACGCGTCGAAACCGATCTCATCACTTGTTATAACCAGGAGTACTCAAGTTATGCATAGAGATAGCCCGACACTATTAAAGAGTGTGTCGTTTTGGGAGGACCATTTATGAGCGATTACTTTTCTGTCAATTTTTGTCCACCTCTCGTTTTTACTGTGATGACGTATATGAATGAAATAATGACGAATGATGATGACCACTTTATTTTCACTTTGATAACTACTTAAACACCATTATATTTACAGAGTTGCACGCAACGACGCAACACTTTAATAAAAGAAGACAAATTGTTATCATCAATGTTTTGTATGTTGAGTTAT
Source organism: Lepidocyrtoides sp. E14 (assembly GCA_027743805.1). Lineage (NCBI taxonomy): Eukaryota > Metazoa > Arthropoda > Collembola > Entomobryomorpha > Entomobryidae > Lepidocyrtoides > Lepidocyrtoides sp. E14. The sequence continues at coordinate 9,731 of JAHZMZ010005482.1, forward strand.
GTTATATGCGTGTCAAATTAGAAAATAGGAACAATATTTCTATTTTGATTGATGCATAATACCATGACACGGTTTTTGTGATTTATATCGAATGCGTCGATTGAATAATACATATGCTGCCAGTAAAAAACGCATTGTATTACCTGTGAACATCATGTATTTAATTGTTTGTGTGGGCAAGGGCCAGTCATCGACGGAATACTGAAGTTGGGCTGTGTTTGTTAGTAATGTGGCGATGAAAAAAAAATAAAATGGGAAATCAGTTCAATTTTTTTGGGATCATTTATTCAGCATCGCCGTCATTAATCATAATTTACATAACAATAAATCATCTGATTTCCTTTTGATGATCAGGTCATAATGGCGGTAGTTCACAATAAAGAATATTTCAAACTCTCTCACCAGCTTAACTTGACGTTGCTGTAATTTTCAATCTTCTAGCATCTAATAGGCATTACAAGGCAGCAAGAGTTATTTACAAACTGTTCCCTATAGAAAAAATACCTGGACGGAGAGGCCTCTTTAATTTCATCCGTAGCATTTTATTATAACTGATCATTATTATGCAATGCACTAATAACCAACAGAATGAAAAGGTATGTTATTCATACTTTCAAATGCGAAAAATTGTAAGCGATTTATGATTAGAGAGAATTGGTATTTTTCCGTTTGCTTCTAACAACATCTCCATCGTAAACTTTCATGTTTTGATAAATAGTATTCTGTACGGAACTCTGCGTCTGTCACTCATTCAGTGAACTGTCGATAGGAGCAAGCCTAACGCATGCTTCGATTGAATTATGCTTATCAAGATCATGGATTGAATTTAAATGCATGATGTCCGTTGCTTCAAGTATTCATTCACAAAAATAACAACAGCAAATGCCTAATCCAAAATTGGCAAGTGAAGATGTTCACTATGTTAGTGGAAATAGGTTCTCCCCTGTCACGGCCAATTGTCTTTGTAAAGAGTAGTAGTGGAAAATTACTAGTGGGAATATAACCCTCTCCAATCACTAATAATTAGTAATTGACTCTTTACGTCTTTTTTGCGAATGTTTCTCAATTTCAGCTAATAACAGCTTTTATTCAGCAAAGAAAGTAACGTTTAAGTAAGATGGATACTGCCAAATCAAGTTTAAACATGAATAGTTTAATTGATGCATTTATTGTAATTCTTATTGATTTTTTATTACCGATTACATCATTAAC
>JAHZMZ010005483.1:0-27175 GCA_027743805.1 Lepidocyrtoides sp. E14
GTGTTTTCCCTGACAAAATCTAATATTTTCATTTTCCAATTTCCCCAAGTGTAATTTAGTCTTTCTTATAAAAGGAATTATTGGCAGGATGTTCACGGAATAAATTACTATTCGAGCTACCGCTAAAACTAAAACTATATACACACAATAATACCCCAGAGAAATTTAATTATCTGTAAAAATGAAAATTTGGCTACTTTTATTGGTTAGTAATAATTTAATATTACAATGACATCAAGGCATAATGAATACGTTCTACCTACTGAAGCTGTGAGGTGAAAATTCTTGGTAAAGTAATGGAAAAACTTGTTTTACTTTGATTAAAACCTTACTCTTCTCAACTTTATTCCAGACTGAGGAAGGGAAAATATTTTTCGTTCATAATATACTTAAAATAAATTTTGGGAAATGCTAAATAGGTAAGATCATTTTACCTTACCGTTGCCTGCTGCGTGACGTATTTATGCATTGCAATTATTATTGCTAATTCTCTTATGACGCTGATCAACGGATGACGCAAGCTATAAACTAAAAGGCTTAATGGAAAATTTGCATCGAAATAACCTCTCTCACTCACCTCTGCTCTGACTTGTCGCCCTTCTCTCCGCTGATCTTTTCTCTCTCCGGTGGTGGCATTCAGAGTGCCAAAGTTCCATCAAATCTTCCAACCAGGAGGATAAGGAATGGGTTCCAGAACGGAACGACCTTCCACTTTCCCCATCTCCTGTTTCACTTGGATCCACATTAGCTAAGGGGTACAAGTAGTTGAACAGCTCTTCAGGGTCGTCAAAGTTGGGTTCTTCCGGAGGTGGATTGTCTGCAGAACGTCGGACACGAGTTACTACTGTCGAAAATTCGCAGCCAATATTCCAGAATTTATGCACTAAGGATGGGTTACTCCACTGAAATTCCTGTGCGATAGCGTTTTTTGTAAATATGATAATAGAAACAAAGAACAAGGAGAACCACCAAATGTGGGGCAAAGCGAGAACTCCTCTTCTTTGCGTTGAACTAAATGATCTACAAAAGTACATAGTGGATGACAGCAAATAATATGCAGTTAAAAAACTCGACTTCTTGGAAAGAAGTGTGACGATAGACTGATGACAACTTCACCCATGTCCCAAAAACCATTCAAAAAATTAGGCTAAGATATGTCATTAAAGGTTTAATGATGAGCCCATTTGGCTTGGTATCATACTTAATGAGGGTAGCACCCAAGTTTCACTAAGAATAGAACACTCAAGTACTCTGCTCCGCGAGCACAAAGAGTAAAAGGTGCTTAACCAATTTTAAAGATTGATAAATGTCCCATGAAAGTTTTACCTCATTACTTGATGAATTATTCGCATTACACGCTGATTGAGGACTAATGAAGGAATCACACAAGACGTCAGGCCAGCCTATAATGATCTGTCATTAGTTACAAAACAACTAATTTAATATGCTTTTCAGGAGCCTACTTACACAATTTATTACAATGAATCCGCTAATAGAGCACCTAGTAAAGTTATGTTTCAAGCAATTCAATGCCAAAAATAAAGTCAGTAGTCAGTATCACCGGAACAATATAAACAATTTTTCTTCGGTTATTATTTCAGTTACATGCCCATTTTACAATACTTACAAAAGAATAAATTTGCGGTCACAAAACAGTTTTTGATACCAACAATGAATATGCCGCTGAAAATAATTACGAAGAAAGTATTTTATATTTCTTACACTGCTTAATTTCTACGTCCTCCTGCGTACTGCTGACCCGGTGTTACTTGGGTAAGTTGAAGACCACTCAAGTTGCCAAAGTCCATCATTTTCAACATGTCCTTGGTCTGTTGATCAATTTCAATGATGTCGCGTTCCAAAGCAGACTCTTCTGGAACGTAGTTATCTCGTCTTTCTCTTTCCTCTTCCTGCAACTTGATGGAAATACCACGTACTTGACTGGTCTGTAGACGACGCATTAAATGAGTTACGAACCTACAAATTCAAAATCCCAAACTTTAAATTAAAAATTTTTTATTTGAAACGATACTACCAGAAATTCAACAATCAGTCATATAATCAATTTTTTCCAGCCACATTTACACTCTGAACAAGTTTAATTCGTGCCTTAAATGTATAGAATAGGAAATTGATATGCATAAGTTATCGACATGCACGATCAGTGTGCATAAAATTGAAACTCCTTACCCAGCGATCTTGTTGCGAAGAGGTTTGCTAGGAATGATAGCAATTTCCTCGCAGATCCTCTTGTTAGTATGAAAATCAAGGGTAAGCCGAGTATAATATTTTTCAATTATAACTCGGGAAGCTTTCTTAACGGTCTTTGTTCTGACGCGACCCTGCGAAAAATAAACCAAATATTAATACAAACGAATACACACCCCAGAAAATAAACCTAATCTCACATGTCACCAATCAGTTAAATGAAAAACTGCGCAGTTAACATCCCAACCTAAACTATTTCATTGGTCAAGCTCAAATTTCACATGCACATGTAACAGACTTTCGAATGTTTACAAGCACCACACAACAGTTATCCACTTCCATTTTTAACAATGAATTCACAAAAAAAGGAGCAAAACAGTTGGAGAATCACAAAGAGTAAGTTTTAAACTACAACTGCTAATTAAATCAAATCTCTAATTACAAACACTTACCATTTTGACAAATTTTTAATTAAAATTTGAACCGCTGACTGTGGATAACTAGGAAAATCCTTTCGGCATTAAGACAGAGATGGTTTTACAGCACAGCACACACCGTGTTTCATATTCACTCTGTCGCGCTGATCGTCTTGATCATTCAATGGCAAAGCATACGGAGTAACGTAAGTCATACCATTTACACTACATACTTACCACACACAAGAATTCAGCAAACCTCTCTGATTTTCTGGTGGCTAGCACGATGTAAATTTATACAGAAAACATCAGAAACGTTAAAAGGCAAAATACTTGTATAAATAATATGTTTGGCAAACGGGAGAATGGTGAAGACTGAAGACAATTTGTGATGGTGTCTAGTGTTTACACTTGGCAGTGTTAGATGTCGTACGTGTACAGTTTGTCGCGTTTCAAGCTTCCCTTTCTTCACTTTTTTCAGAGAGTGTAGAAGGCTTCAATCTTTCAAGATGTCATGTCATGTCATCCATCATCCAAAAACGGAACCATGATAGTAAAAAGATATTTTCATTTTTGCGTAATAATGAACAATGCAACATTTTTAGCAACAGATTTTGTCGCAAATTCTTTCTCAGTAGAATCTCCACTTTACTGTACGTGGTAGTGGGGTATTGTGACATTTTCCTGCATAAAACAAAGACGAACGAAAGATCTGTAAAACTAAGTCCACTTCGGTGAAAAAAAAATGTAGAAAAATTCTTTTGTCATTCTGGATTATATAGTTCTATGCTTATATAATCTAATCGTTGTAAAGATTTTTTATGATGTTGCCGATTAATACAAAAAACAACCGTGCTCTAGTGCCTTGGAATGCATACAAAATATTTTGTGCGTATTTTTCTAAGGCTATTGCGTGAACAAAGCAGCTTTGTCCAAGATCATCTTTTAAGGTATTTTTTGTCCCGTTCATGGTTCGCTCAAATGAATTCATATTCGCTTTTCAATTGTTTTGAAACATTCCTCTGGTGAGGATCTGAGGACAGGTCGAAACGTTGGGACACCTTTTTTTTTAGAAATAAAAAGTCAACCGTTAACACTCATTGTGTTTCTATTTATTCATCTTAAAAAGGAAAGAAGAAAGATATTTTGGAGACGAAGTGGCATTTGAGTACCTAACTGTAGGCTGAAGCAGTAGTATCGGAGGAAATATGGTACTGGTATAGGTAGGGGAATTCTATGGGGGACAAAGATTTTTCTGCCATGTGCAATATTGCAGCAGTATTCTGTAATCTAAATCTTAAAGAATGACCTTGAGATGAATGAACACGTATAATTTAATGGTTTGGTTTCACTCAGTTAATTGAACTGGTATCTATGATAAGAATGCAGTGTGGAGACTGGAGATGATGCATCACGTATATAATTGTACAGTGTGAACCTACGCCATCCGATCTCCAATTTTTGTACTTTCAGGGCACAAATGAATCATCACATCATTTTCATCAGCAATCAATATCACCACCACATTTACATATTATTCCATGTTCTTATTTATGATCTTCTATAGAAAATTCGATTGTTTCAATTTCCCCATACGACGACACGACACCGATGCACCTAGCATTTTTGTTGCTTTTGTGTAAAATGGAAATAAAAATCAAGCTTTACGAGACATCATATTCACCAAAAATATCTGGCATTCATATTTTACTGTGAACATTCCACATTTTTGGAAATGAACAGCATCGTTGACAGTTTGACTTTGATTCACCCAATCAGCATACATATAGTTTGTAAACTTCCACAGAGCGAGCAATAAACAGAGCGAAGCTTATGTTCGATGTTCGTACACCGTGGTTTGGGTGTAACACAATGGAAAAGAAATCACTAATCTCAGCGTCAAGAGATCAGATACCCTTATATCATTGTTAAAAGGACTTTTGCTTTGGTATAAAAAGAAATGTTAAAGATGAGAAAGGTGGAGAGATAAAGATCATGGGTTGCAAGTACATACAAGAGATCTTTTCTACTGAAAATTTCCATTTGAAATCATACAAACACCTCAGACGCAGTAGACACATAAGGTAAATATTTATAATTTTTAGTTTTTTCAAATGCCTAGATTATTTTTTTTCCTGTCTGGCAGTAAGCAAACTTATAATGATTGTCACGGATTGTCGTGACGTGAATTTAATAATTTCAACTTAATTCTATATGGATTTGTAGTTTGTAGTACAAACTATTTATACAACTGGAACGCGAAAATGACTCGGTGAAAATTTGAGAAATAACAGACTACCACTCACTGTACAGTCAATATAAGCAGGAGCGAACGACAGATAAAAACGATAACCATTTATGTTTTTATTAAGGGGTTTTATGTAAACTTAATACTTTCATCCCCTCATTGCCACAATGCAATTTTAACATTCACCACCATGTCTGTTTTTAAATCAATTCTGTAAAAGTGTTTTACATTGCAAAAATTAAATGCAAAATACCGTCATTCTGATGAGCTATATGTTTATGTTTGTCTTAGTAATTTGGTTCTCTGTTGTCTCGTCAGTTAAAACAATGAGTTTTGCATTGATAGCATGTTAAGTAAATTATTGTATGTCATTTATTTAGGAAGCTAAGTTCATAGTTCATCATACTCTCAGGCTAACATTGGTATTTGTAATGATAAAATCGTTTTGCTTTCAGCTTTTTTATATATCCAGACTTGTCGCAAATCAGACAAAGCTCTAAAGAGTAATCCTCTGATACATTTTTGGAACACTATCCGCTTTATTGCTTAATTCTTTGCCACATCATTCACACATGTCATCTTCGCAACGCAACAGATATTGTGTCAATTTGCAATCTGCATCACCAAATCTAATTTGCAATATTGTGGTGAACTGCTCATTTTTTTCTTTGATCAGCCACCTAAGTTGTGATCTCTACGAAGAGGGCTAGGCAAAAATCTTGTGTTGGATGCGTGTAGTTTTTTACTCGATTAACATTACAAAGTACCTACATTAAAGAATTTGATTGAGTACCCATCCACTCTCATGCAGTCTTATATATTCATGTTCATGCATTAAATAATGCATATCATAATATTATGATAATTACGATCTCAAACGATTAGAACAACTGCTGGAACGATTGAAAGCTGGAGAATAAGGTACACAATTATGCGTCAATATTCTATGATAAAGCAAAGAGCTACATACCTACACCTAATACTACTACAAAAACATCCAACTGCGACGTTAGCAGAGTTGTTTTGCTATTGTGTAATAAAAAACAGAGGGAAAGAGAAGTGAAACTTTGTAAATGCATATTGTATTGGACATTTTTACTATGTACTAAATGTATGTAAAATGCACCTACCTTGTTATATTATCGATACTACATATATATTATTTCAATTTGCAATCCTTGTATAATTTAGGAATGCAGAATAAAGCAAAGACGAACGAGATGGCAACATGAATAGCAAGTTTAGTTTCACGCGACAAACGCATGAATCAGTTTTGGTTTTGGTAAATACGTGTGTATGAGATGATGTGCTCTCAAGAGATTAGATGGAGTATTACTTGCGTTGCATTACATGTACCTATTCTAATAAGGTGATCATGATGACATGTGAAAGCTTTTGGGAAGATAAATTTTGGTTTTGGCCACAGGGCCACATCATAGAAATTCATGAATATCCATGTCGTGTCCAGTCCGTGACATTTATTTTTACATACATATCTGCCTGTACTACTGAACGAATAAAAATGCACCAGTTGAGATGATCATTAGAAGTAAATACGCTAATGAATGATCATCATGTGTAATCAGTCTCGGTCTGCTAGTTAGTAGTGGATAGTGGATGATGTTATGGAATGAATGTTTTCCTTGTTTATACCACATCTTTAATGAATGACACATGACGCAACAAAATAACAGCCGAATGTTAGCACTGCTGCTGCGCTGCGCTGTTGTATCGTCAAGTGAAACTGGAAGTCGGCCTACATAACATAATGCAGTGAAATAACATGATCACCATCAGTTCGGCCGAAAAAAGGTACATTGGCATTTACACTAAAAAGATTAAAAATGCACACTGGTTGTACTCTTACTATGTATGTAACGTATGATTTTTTCAACCCATAAAAAGATAATGGGAGAAAAAGGAAAAGAAAAATCATGACTAGATGATACATAATGCGCTGATGATATTATTTCAACGAAACAACGCATTCCTCAGGTCTTTACTCCGGCCTCCAATTTAAAAACATGACATGAGAGCATAGGCAAAGGAAATCCAGCAGTAACAAGTGAGCAACAGCAGCAGCCACATCTGCTGTAATTGGTCAGATATTCTTCAGTGGCTCATTGAAAAATAGTGATTATTTTGGAAACATAAATAATACCTTGTAGCTTAGTAGGGAGAACGAACAAAGAAATCATCCCACCTGCAGATTTTCATGTTTGTTTGAAAGGATTTTTAGAGGGACTCCCCAGCATCTGGTGCATCAGTCAACGAAAAGGTGCTTTACTGCGTGATTTACCTATTCTCGTTTGTAGTTGTATTGCTCGTATTAAATAAGAAAAATCTGCATAGCAGATTAATTTTTATTTTAAGATGGGAGGAGGAGCAGAAGCAGTGAACATTTCTTTCCTGTCGAATTTCTCTTGAAAATAAAAATTTCTAAACAAAAAAGCAATCCGTAAAAGCATTTTGGGGCATCATGAATCATATAGAAAAATGAGTACCATTCAGAACAATATTTTTCAGCAATAGCTTCCGTTCCAAAATTAGGCAAAACTTCTAACAGTGTTGTACTTTTAGTTATGCTTTTATCAGAGAAGCACAACTAGCTCAAAAGTGAGGTGAGTGACTTTTAACCAAGGAGAATGTCATCATCGTGAGCAGGCATGACATGCAACATATTTATGCACGTCTTTGTTTCCCATTTCAACTTCCCTTTAGTACTTCATTGGTATTTTTGGTTTGCACAAAAAATAGCAATGTATGTATTTTTATTATTTGTAGCTAAAAACTTTACAGGCAAATAATTAACTGATATGAACTTTTATTTTCATAATACGAGAGACAGCAGCATAGTGTTTTAGTTTTAGCTGTTACGTGATGAATGCAAACATGCACAAACTGGTGTTGTTGCCTACTACTGTACTGTTCAGTAAATAAAGTTCGTTACTTTTGCAGTCATTTTTAACTAGTTAATGGTTAAAGTTAACAAGTTAACTGCCTTGTTCCAATTTTTCCCTTTTGGTCATGCTTGTGCTTGCCAAGAATATTTACACATAGCAGTAATATTTTCCATGTGTTCATCATAATAATCAGTTCATTCATGTTCATTAGCACTTAACATACAGATACAGTTGCAGCAACCACATGATATTATTGCGATACTAATATCAATTTTTATTACAAGTTGCACCTCTACGGTCTATTCCAAATTAATCCTAACTGGCTAATTAATTTTTTTAACGTGAGTGAAAATCATTCGCAGAACATTTTGTCCTCTGTAACTACAAAGGACATTTTGATGATAAGAGCATAATTTACGACGACATTGCATTGCACTCGTTGGTGGTGACCGCAACTGCATATGAGTCTAGTTTTCAATCAGTACTAGACGAACTTGTCGTCGCATTTACCTTTTGGCCAATAATCACCTCCAAGTCCCGAACACGACGCTGCTGCGCTGCATGCTCGAGGGAGGGATAGAACTGCTATGTTGTTGGCAAGGCATATCAAACAAAAAAACAGATGATGATGCTTCTGTTGTTGTTTTTGTGTCGGTCGTGTTTTTGTTGAAGTTGAAGTAAGAAGAGACTAGATAGGGTAGAGCACGAGCACTGTGTGTATTTATGTTTTAGCAGTAGTAGACCTTCTCCTTATAAGCCCATATGTTTTGTACAAATCTTTTAATATTATCAACCTTGTAGTTTTGGCTATTACGCTGTTTTTAAAAAGTTCTTGCATAGATTTCTTCATTGCAACAGAATAAATAGGTAAATTCTTAAATTTTTTGCGTTGTTGATGTCTTCGTCGTGTCTTCTTGCATGTTTTCCTTCCACTTGCACTTCCACCTTTCCTGTTACAACAACAGACAGGATAACAATTATTTAAGTCAACTTCCACAAAAGACCTTAACTGGTTTAAAAATTTGGTAATAGTCGTATGTCTTGAATTGAACAACTCTGTCTGCTGACGCAGTGTTGAAGAAGTACGCAAGGATTGGCTGAATGAAGCTGAGATACATTAGATTAATTGGAACAAGGGCAAGGATTTGCATATAATTATGTTTGCTATTATGTAGTAGTAATGTTTATGTACTATTATCTTTTGTTATTATATACGACATGCTGCATACATGTGCGTGAACTGTGTAGTGTATGTTAAGTAAAGTTACTTAATGTACACACTTAAAGCTACAATGCACATGCACACACGTGGATGAACATGAAAATTATTCTGAAAGATTAAAAAGACACTTGAAACGCAAATAATTAAGTTTAATTGGTGGTTTGGATTTGTTTGTTGAATTTACAGGTGTTGTCGTTTTGTCCAGTCCAAAAGTGAGTCAAAGTCAAGCTGAAAACAGACACGAAAGAGTATTAGTTCGACTTCGTACTGATACCCTGTCTCCACTCCAGTAGTGAATTGTATTCAAGCGGATTATAGTGAATTATACCAATGCTCTAGTCGTGAAAGTGGTGCTCATTTTGAAACGTGATAAGTTGTGCTTCGGAACATATAAAGAAAAATATTTCAAACTACAGGCTGTAAAATTGCTAATAGAATGAGCCTGAGTGGCATCACGACATTACGATGTCTTCGAAATTCTGCTGGGAGAATTGTTCTTCAAAGACAGAACATGCTTCCTTCCAAAGGTAGGTTGTGACACAATAGTGTCCTTCTTCGCTCAATTGTCAGTCAGTAGTTATTTCAATGACATAACAAAGCTTCTTATTACCTGCAGAATTTTGTTCGGCTGGAATTTTGTTTGGACGCGTCCCCCCAGGATCAGTGCCTCCCCCACCTAGTACAACAGAGGGTGGAAAAGGTAGCGATACGAAGCGAACAAATGGTTCAGGAAGCTCAGGGTCGGGTAGTGGAGTAAAAGGTGGCAGTTCATCTGGAAAAGATGGACTGTCTTGTCCAAAGTGTGGAGACCCATGTGTCCACGTTGAAACGTTTGTCTGTAAGCCCTGTACTTTTCATATATATTTCCCTTTCTTTGACTAGCTATTTAAACAAACAATGGAACTTACTTTCACATTTTATTCTATGTATTTGTAGCTTCTACACGGTTTGTAAAATGTGATAAATGTCAGCATTTCTTTGTCGTGATATCGGAGTATGATGGTCGGAAACATATTCATGGTCATGGTACCCCTGCGCGTACAGAAGGAGATTTCGCCCAGAATCGTCAAAATAATAATTACGCCAACACTGCATACAAAAAGCACCCACCACCGCCCAAAAAAATTTACGAATATCTTGATCGGCATGTTGTAGGACAGGAACAGGCAAAGAAAGTATTGTCAGTGGCTGTTTATAATCATTACAAAAGGCTGAGTGTTAATGTTCAGTCACCTGCTCAGAAGCAAGCACCTGAATCTACAGCAGCAGTTCGAAATATGGACGGCTTCACTGACTTATCAAATACATTTTCACATCGTAAGTTCTCTCATCTTGAGAAATCAGGTGTGATTTCCTTTTTTTATACTCTTGAGTATCATGATTATTCTAATTCTAGATTTATTGCACCTTGGAGGCTTAGGGCACAGTGCGCTTGGAGCGTACCCACAAGGTCATCAGCCTCATACACATCCCCATCATATTGGGCCAAGTTGGGCGAATTCAGACACTTATTACGAAGGAAGGCCTGGCAGAGGACAACCTTTGGGCGGCATAGGTCCCGGTGGACCAGGATCTCCTTATGGACCATCGATACCACAGACTCCTCCTGGAAGTCCTCCTGGTGGAGCTTCCCCTCAAAGTGGAAGCGAAATCCTTGATTCTCAAAACAATGAACCGAAATTGGACAAATCCAATATTCTATTGTTAGGACCTACTGGGTGAGCCTGAAGAACATTTATTTAAAATTTCCATAACTTACTTGGTTTAATTCAACATACCTCCAATGTCCTGTCTGTACATTATTGGCAGATCCGGGAAAACACTCTTGGCTCAGACTATTGCCCAGTGCTTGGATGTGCCTTTTGCAATTTGTGATTGTACAACCTTGACTCAGGCTGGGTATGTCGGAGAGGACATTGAATCAGTAATTGCAAAGTTGCTGCAAGATGCGAACTATAATGTAGAAAGAGCTCAAACGGGGATAGTATTCTTGGATGAGGTCGATAAAATTGGAGCCGTACCTGGAATTCATCAGTTGAGAGATGTTGGTGGCGAAGGCGTTCAACAGGGAATGCTCAAGGTACATAGGGATTGCATTTTGAATCAATGATCTGTTAATATTATGTTATCCATTTTGTTACACACCAAGGGAATGCTTATTTTTTTTACAGATGTTGGAAGGTACAATAGTGAACGTTCCGGAACGCAATGCCCCAAGAAAACTTCGTGGGGAATCTGTACAGGTCGACACAACAAATATTTTGTTTGTTGCATCCGGTGCTTTTAATGGAGTGGATAGAATTATCTCCAGAAGAAAAAACGAAAAAGTATTGTGTTGTCTTTGTGAATTTGCGTTACTAAACTATATCTATATATATATATATTTATGAAAGCGAGTAACTATTTATTTAAACGATTCTCGCTATTTATTACACAGTACCTTGGATTTGGCGTACCGACATCTGGGTCGCAGGGTAGAAGAGCTGCCTCTCAGGCAGGAGTTGCCCACATGTCTGGTGGTGCTGGTGATACGGCTGAAGATTATGCAGAGATGGATGCCTACATGAAGCAGTGTGAAGCACGAGACCTAATTGAATTTGGAATGATTCCAGTAAGTTTAAACCTTTCAATCCAGAAAGTTTTTGTCAACAAAGACATTTATTTGTAAGTAATTTACATACTCAATATTAATATGATTGCACTGTTAATAGGAATTTGTTGGAAGATTTCCTGTCCTTGTTCCATTCCACTCTCTCAACGAAGATTTACTAGTCAGAATACTCACAGAGCCACGCAACGCAATGGTACCTCAGTTCCACAGATTGCTGGCCATGGACAAGGTTGACTTATCCTTTACACCAGACGCTCTTCGAGCAATCTCACGCCTGGCATTAGAAAGAAAGACAGGAGCTCGTGGACTACGGGCCATTCTTGAAACTATTCTCCTGGAGCCAATGTTTGAAATTCCTGGGTGAGATTAGAGTTTGACGTTTGAAATTTCTATTTTGTCCTCTTGCTCTTCTAATTTTGGTAATAATTTTGGCATTGTAGATCTGACATTACTGCTGTACACATAAACGACGACGTTGTAATGGAAAGACACTCACCAATTTACACTAGAAATTTAAATATGGACTGTAAGGACCCAACTTCGCCAAATTCAAGACCTGATAGTCCATCACCACATCAAGAAGAAGTCATGCTGGAACTGAAACGGCGAGCATAAATTCCGTAGCTCTATAACCTATTTGGTATAAGTCACATTTGACAAGGTTTTGATAAATCGCAAGGTTGACTGCATGACTGCTCCATTTACAATTATCCTGAAGAAAATCAAAATTTAAACGTATACACTCTTGAATAAAAATAATACGCTGAAACAAGCCATTTCGAAACAAGGGTTCCGGTGTTTATTTTCCAGAATGGAGAAACCAAGATATCTTAGAGCTGTCAAAGTCAAAGGCACAAAATCTCCTTTTGAGCCTTTGGACCATTGTATCCGAAAATATTGAGTGGTACATGATCGAAATTGGTTTGTATTTACGTAGAAAAATTACTTGGATCAATTTTTTAAATTAATGGACAAGTGAGGAACTTCTTGAACCAGTGCATAGCTCTTCAAACAATGATAGCAGAGCGTGGCAAGCATAAACTTAAGTTCAAATGTTAATACTGTATAGATGGTCACTTAAACAAATTACATTCTTTTGGTGACTGTTAACTGTAAATATTTAGGATTTGTATTACAACAACTGTACATAAAACTAATTATATTGGAACGATGATATTACAGAATGATGTAAGGATACGAACCCTGAACCCAGTAACCCAATGACCGGTTTCCTTTTTGACGAAAGAATGTAAATGTAGCACTAACTGTTTTAATATTATTATCACTACGGTGTATTACATTAATGTTGGAACTTGAAACTGTCAATGGCTATAAGTAACTACTACCAGCGACATTGAACAAGATCACTGATTGAAGGAAGATGAAAGCAAAAATAAAAATTCTTATTCCATAAAGCTAATAATAATAATAATTACTGGTTACAAGCAGAAAAATGATTTCATCTTTCATTACGCGCATCATTCATGGTATGCATTTACCGTCGTTTTCAATGTTATTCATGAAAAAATAAAAAGTGGGAACTGTATTCAGTAAAACCGCATCCGGGATGTTCCAAACCTAATCGTGGATTACCTTGTCCCAGCAAAGTCTGATTTTTACAAGTCTTTTAATCATGCATTATTCATCGGAAATGAGAACAAAACCTGTCCCAAAACGCTTTGAGTAATATCTTAATATCTGACAGCAGAACTCGTATTTATTCAATTTTACCTTTTTGATTTGATTAGTAGTTAGTAAAAGGGTTGTACAATATGTTCAGAAGAATTTTTGTTACACGACGATAACGCTATCAATAATGCTTATAACGTGCACATGCAACAGGATACCTTCCGGCTGCAGGTAGCAGTAATCGCAACGTCTGCATATTTACAATAATTCATTATCTAACAACGTTTTTCCTTAATTTACTTGCTTAACGTACATAACAGTTTACACAAGATAGCAATAGCAAATATTTTTAAGCATAATCGACGTTATCGCCAGTGCAAATAACAGCAAATTGTTATAATATACAGTAAAAATAATTATACTCGTAAGAATGATAAAGCAATCAATACATATTTCTTTCCTCTAGATTGTGGATCATTCGCGATATTTTTTCTCTTCTTTTTATACTTTTCATAATAATACATACAACAAAATCATAATAAAAATATAAAATCAACAAGAATTAATTTTCAGAAACGGTCATAAATACGCTTCCTCACAAGAAACAATTATTACTCGATTCGATAATCACTTACAATTAATAGCAGTACTAATGTAAAATTACTCGGAGTATCTATGTATAACATGATAATTATTGCATATAGAATGCATAGATCAACTTGATTTTGAAAATGCCTGACCACATAATTGATTGAATTTGATGTGTAATGTGGCTGAGATTGTAAAAGTGTTCACAATCACATTCTTTTGAGAAATTTTAGGCAGACATAGTTAGCTTCTTCACTTGCTTCTGCCTTCCAAGCATATGTGAAAGATCAATCTGCTCATTTTTGCTTGCGTCTTGTAGTCTACGCTGGAGTGTGTCGAGCACTCTCTTGAGACGTTCCTTTTGTTCACCTTTCTGAAAATTCGGTTGAAAAAGCATTTCGTTTTATTTATTCAAATGTAAATTTTTAACACAAAACACCACTTCGTGTCCCATATCAAGTCAATTTAAAAATACATACCCTCTTTGATAATTTCAGTCTTTCCAGCGTGCTTTGCATCTTTCCAGCCTTGGGTTTCTCTTCGCCCCTTTTCGACTTTCCCTTCTCGCCTTGGATATTTGCAGTTGTGGACGAAGCAGCTGGTTTCTGTTTGAAATCCGGACTTGGAGGTCCATGAGGCTAATTTAACAATGAAAACATAATTTTTCACATTATCTTGTAATCAGTCTCATATATCTCTGAAATTTTGTAACTCGTTTAGACTTTGTTTAAAACGTACATGATAATTCCTCGTTATATGGATTTTAGTCTCAAAACAATGGAAAGCAAATGGTTTCATGCAAATTGCATGAGCACCTTTTCCAGCTTTAGAAAAGCTACGGTTTGACTTGTCTACTCGAAATTCACAAATGTAGACGTGCTCCTCTTCACAACCTGTATAGAGAAAGGCTATATTATGTTGACAGATTCTGGTATACTGACAAATCCGTTTGCATACGACCACTTACCAACAGGTCTGCCTTTACAGTACGTTGGGGGATCCAATACCCAACATCTTCCATGAATTAAATCAATAGGCAGTATTTCGCTAACAGGCGATTTGCATATTTCGTTTCTATAAAACCTTCTATTGTGTTCATGGTAAGTTTCTGAAGGTCTTACATAGTGATGTCCATACGCCATTCTTTTCCCTCTGGACAGAAAAATAAACGAATTAAAATACACATTTATGACGACGTAAAGTACAAATACAATAGCCATGAAATGGATTCACTCTAGGTTCACATCTTACTCTGCATCTTTCCATAAATTTTCTATTCGGAAAATGTCGCAGTCCTTGGGGACCAGTGGTCCTGCTGTCTTGTACGTTGGTCTATCAATCACAACTTGACCCGGAACAGACGGGGGATCTCTTAGAACATACACAGTATCATTTCTTCGAATCATAAAACCGTCCTCTCGCACTAGAGTGACATAATGCTTTTTCTCTGGCGTGTCATCGTCTACGTTTAAGGGAACTTCTCTATCAACAGGACGTGGGTCACATTTCTCGCAATAATAGGGTGGATCTTCTGTCAAATTTCCGTTTGTCGAGGTAGCATCTCTTACAATCATATCGGGAGGAGGTCCATTCACCTCAACATCGCCATCCACATCTATTCTTTGAGTTTCCATTTCAGACATGTCAACAAGGTTTGATGAACTTTTATTGTGTTCATCTGACGTGGAAGCTGATGAGATATTCATCAGATCCACACTGTGATTTGAGTCCTCCTTAATCTCCATCGGAATTGGTTCCTTTACATTAAGTATCAGCTCTCCCATCAATTCCAGACTAACTTGTTCCTCCCTCAAGGCTAGAGGCTTCGTGTTTAGACGAGGAGAGGAAGTACTTGGACTACAAAGTGACGTGCTGGCTGAGGAGGACGGTGTGCTATAAGACGAGGGAAGTGTAAGAGTTTGCTTAGTTGGCGTACTATTTGAAGAACCTTCACTTGCAGACGGAGTGATAACGGGCGAAAAAAATTTGCTTCTTCTGTGCTGCTTTCTAATATTTCGCCGATTATTTTTCTGACTCCCTTCTGAAGTATGGGGAACACGCATACAGTCACAATGCTGCCAAACACCACACTTATCACACTGCACCATCATCCCCTCGTCAGAGAATCTATCGCAAATACACCGGATTACGTCGTCCACCATTGGATTCACAGGAACAACTTTGAATTCCGGCAGCTCATTAGAGATGGTGGAACCTTTGTTCCCCTTGTGCACGATAAAAGGTTCCAGTTCATCCATAATCTTGGTCTTCATACTCTTGTAAAATTGTTTGATTTTCTGAATATTATCTGAGATTCCCGGCTTCTCCTTTTGAAGGGCAGATTCAAAACTTGTCAAAACCAGGCCCATGTCTACTTCAAACGTGTTTAAATTCCGATACTCTCCACGAAGGATTTTTTTACAGATTTGCGACAAATCTAAAGGCTCTTCTATAATGCTATAAAGTTGAGGACATCTTCGTTTTGTTGGGACATTCATGAAAGGCTGACACAAAGGAATGCCATTGTCATCTGCAAAAAAATACACAATGTAGCATTATACTAACTGAATGCTAGCTTAAAATATTGAAATATAATAATGGTAATGTTTTCCATCTCTAATAATTTTGTTACCTTTCGCCGTAATCAACTTAATGTACATTTCATAGAATATCTGACAAATCCTTGCAAGACGGCTCAATTTCACGTCATCTTCAGGAACTTGAGGAGGTTTATTTTTCGTAGAACCAGCTTTGTAGCGAGTAGTCCATGGAACCATAATTTTTTCCAAACGATCCGCTATGTTTACTTTATCGTCAACTTCATGGCGCATCTTACGTATCTGATACACAACAAATCATGTTGTATCACAAATCACAACAATTGTACCAACTACAGTACTACTATGACTGTAACTATAATATTTGATGTTACGGGTAAGTTACCTTCTCATAATTTCTAATAAGGAAGCAATTATGTTTCTTCACAAATTGTCTGTCTTTCTTGGAAAGGTGCTTCATTTTATCCGCTGTCACTGGTTCTTGAGATCCATTTGTGCTATTTAAAGTATGCATCCCTAACGATTTTCCTCGCTTACCATTGCCATTGCCGTCCCCATTCTTTCCATTTTTAGCACGAACACCAATTATCCCACGGCACTTTTCACTCCCACAATAACAGGGCTAAACATAGAAAAAATAATAATAAATGATAAAATTTAACGGAAGTAAGAGTAATAGATGAAATAATTAATTATGGCAAACTACTCTACTTATTTATTTCTTCACCGGCGAAAACACCGTAGCCCTTTTCTTCTGTTAAAATCCGTTTTATTCCAGGAGCCCAGTCGTGCTTTTGTATACGACGGTTTTTGCAGTTATCACCACATGTAATTGGGCATTCCGTATAAACCACTCGATTTAAGCAATCATCCGTTGAACATTTCATTGGGCCTTCTGTACATGAGCAACTCGATTCGAATTCTGTGGAAGTGGGTGGCTTTGATAATCCAAAGTAAGTATCTGAGAGTAAAACAATAAGCATGATGAGAAAAAGAGGTACTGTATTTGTCAAAGAGGATGCTTGTAAGTAAATAATTTTTAAAAGATAAACATTTCAGCTTACTTGATTTTAATTTCCTGAAATTCCACGAAGACGGTAAATTTTCAGGCATTTTCGGCTTTTTTGGTTTGCCGCTACCGCTGGAAGAGGCAACAGAAGATGCATCCATTTCCGATTTGCGCCTTGCCAGCCGAGCTGCAGCGGCTTCCTCCTTTTTGAGTGCTGCATTTGATGCCTTTAATATTTCATCTTCTTCCTTTCTCCGTTGCTCGTAAGCTTCGTAAAGATTCCTAGCACGAATAACACCCATGCACCAAATGTCATGTGGCAGCATATAATCTCGTATTACGGTGGTCGTAAATTCCGCGGACTCTGGGTCTGGAGGTGTAGGAAGAAGAGGATTTGTGATTTCTGTGAAGCTGCGAGTACGCTCCGATGAAGAAGCGTCCGATACTTTGAAGTAGTTTGAGAGTAAACCACAAGGCAAGTGATTGTTTTTAGGGGGGACAACCAATGGTGGATTGGACATGTGCACAAGGTCAAGAATTAAGCCAGGAATTTCTGGTTTCCTTTCAATGTCCTGACCGTCCTCCGTTGAAAGCCTGCTGTCTGTCGAATTTCTCTTACGCATCTTTACACGTTCTGGTAAAGAGAGTGTGAACCCTGACGTGGAAAGCATAGAAGTAAAAGAGGGGGTAGGAGTGGGAGCTGATTGAACTTCCTCCATTTCTTGGTCACTTGTACTTGCACCGTCCTTTTTAATAAACACAATGCCATCTTTCTTATCAATAGTAGCAGGTTTTGCTTGCCTTGCACTCAACATAAGTGAGGAAGCAGAAGAACCCGGTTCTTCTTTCACTAAAGCTGTAAGTTTAGCACCATCAGTTAAGGTTGGAGTTGAGCTTGACGTAGTCGTTTCCATAATCTTTTGTCCACCTGATTTCTTCTTCTTTTTCACGCTGGGAAATCCTGTGCGGTTGACCTTTCTCCGTTTCTTGGCCTGCTGTGTTGGCGGTGACGTAGCAGGAGTTGTTGTTGCTGATGAGGGTGGAGACATTATAGCTATCTCAGCGTCAGTTTCAACTTCTGTAGAAATTTCTGACTCATTTAAGCTACTATCACATTCCGATGGAGCTGTACCGGAAACCTTCATTCTTTTCAAAGGAACAACATCGTCTAAAGGTAACGATGAAATATTTCTTTTGCGAGACTTTGTTCTGGAAGTGCTAGGAACAGCGTTGGGGCTAGGTACCTCTTCAATAAATACTACATCATCATCAACGTTTGCATCCGGAAGTAATAGGTTATTACTGATGGTGAGATTCTCCGTTTTCAGCTTATTATTTTCCTTTCTAGGTGACCTAGTGCTAAGACCGACAGTTTTTACTGCACCAGGATTGCGTGCGGGAGAGGAGGAAGTTTCACGTGAATCTTCATCCATATCGAGTTTTCTAGGTTTACGTACTCGGCTAGAGCGTCTACTACCTATTTCTGGAGCGTCAACAATGTCGGGGGATACTACAGGTGGATTCTTATTTGGCAAAACTTCTTTTCTATTCGCCACCACAGCTGATAATGATGACCTCTGTTTCCTATTTGTACTTGCACCACGGGATTTCCTTTTGTTACCGCCAACACTACTGGAACGAGCAGACTGCACGTCTTCGTCACCTTCGTTTCTGGATGAATTTGTCGATGTGTTTGCTACAGGTTGACGTATCATCAGCTCTCCAAAATCAGATTTCGCTTCAGCTTTCCACTTGCAGTATGACAGATCACAAACTTTGTTTTCGAACGAAGGCCTCATAAAACAAGGCTTCACTCCAATACCAAACTGATGAGTTGTACCAAAGTCTGCATTTTCTCCACCTGCATTACTCTTATCTACAGAGCTTGCATGATGATGCCGTTTCTTGAGAGGTAGCCGCTGAATTTGTGAGCTGTGCTGTGTCTCTATCACCCTGTCATTGACAATATTTAGTTTTCTTCTTCTCCCACTACTAGTTGTTGTGTGAGATGTACTTGCAATTGGCGTTTGAGGAAAGGAGTTTCTAGGATGAGGAAACTTTGACATTATGGCATCAATGTTGTTGAATTTCCTTTGGGCAAAAGTAAATGGTTCCTTTGAAGATTCTTGAACACTTGTTTTGGTGGCAGCTGCTGCACTTGGTAAAGTCTTTCCAGGCTCATCTTTTCCTAGCATTAGTAGTTTAATTCCACTACAAACATCATGGTACCCTTCGGGTACAGGAGGAGTCTTTTTAACGTGATTTTTCTTTTTCTCTTTTTTCTTTTTGTCTTTTGATGATGACTTTCTTTCTTTTTTCTTCCTTTTTCCACGGTTGCCTTCAGTATCATTGGCTTTTGCTGTCTTTTTGGAAGACGCCACCGGAGTAGGAGGAGTGACTACAACCTGAGGTATGACTAGGTGGTCTTCCGGTATATATTTCTTGGCAGCTTTAGTCCTAACTGGAGTTGTAATTTGCCCTGGCACTCCTACTACTGCGTTTGGAGATGAGTAGTTATTATTACAGTTTACTTCATTATGATGATTAGTTGTAACTACTGATGCAGGAGACGATGAAGTCTTTACATTAGCTCCTGAGAACTTTCGAGGTGTATTATGTGGAGAATTTTGGTAATTATTATACTCTTGTGTCGTTGGCGAAGACTTTTGTGGGGATACACAGTTTATGGATGGTAAATTTGGAGATGGTGAAACTCCTTTAGAATCCCGTTTCGCATCACCATTCATAAATGCTGTACCATTAGATGTCTTAAGTCGGTTTTTGGGACTTATTGAGGTCATAAGGCATGATAATTTATTCCTTTTCTTTGGCTTTTCCGAATCTGGGGAAGTAGAGCTGACTGGGGTTGTAATAGGGGGTTGACTTTTCTCCATTGCGCCTGCTTTCACACACCAGTTATTGTTTTTTGTACTGTGTTTACTTGATTGTGAATCCAAAGGTGAGGAGCCAGTCGCACCTGAAGATCTTTTTTCCGAGCTTGATAACGCAGAGGAGGATTTTTTCTGAGGAGATAAATGATCAGGTACAGGGGATGATTTTACGGGTTTTACTGGTGATTTTTGACGTTCCATTGTTACAACTTTTGTTTCGTTTGATGACTCTTCGGATAACCACGGTAAAGGAACACGTTGAGGGGAGGCACAAATATAATTATTTTCATTACGCTGATTTGGAGGTTTCAAAGCTGCGAGTCGTAGTTTGAGGCTACCTGATTCATACTCGTTGACTGAATAATTCTTGTGTTTGCCTCCACGTTTCTTTTTCTCACGGCTGCTTCGTGAGTCGGAACTACTTGCGTATCCTTTCTTCTTCACTCGGTGGTATAATGACTTTGTACTTGCTTTAGAATGATCTCCTCCACCATTCACTAACGGCACTGCAGGAGGGGCTTCCTTTCGTCCAACTGAAGAAACTTTTGATATGGCTTTGGAGGATTGAGAAGAAGTTGTGCTTTCTCTGTCCGATTCGGAATCAGACGAGTCTGATGAAGAAGAGCAAGATGAACCACAGTTTGACGATGAACCTGAGCTACTACAGCTTTTACTGCAATTAGAGCCCTACCAAAGAAAGTAAGAATGAAATTAGTCACTTTGGTACTTTCCATAAGCAAAAAAAAACACGGAATATATGAAGCCTTCAGTTAAATTTCGTACTTCACTGTCTGAGTCACTGTTAGACCCCTCTGATTCCTGAGACTCTTCAGAATGGCACGGCGTTTTGAGACCGTTGCTCATTTGCTTGTCATTTTTCATCGCTTCTGCAGGCTTCTCTCTCCTCCGCGGTGTAGCTGTACTTCTCCAGTTGTTCCCCATGTGAAAGCCTTGGTCAGCACCACCATCCTACATTATTTTTTATAAAACAGTTGTTGATTAATTCTCTTGTAACCGCTTGTAAGTTTAAAAGCCAGTGAGTGATCGATAACAACTACTGTCAAGTACTTACGTTAAGAGCAGCTATATCAACAGTAGAAAGCACACCTTCTAGATGACTCTCCTCCTCCCTGGCTGGAACAATGGAATGAAGTAAAGGGAGGGAATCAGGCAACAGCAATACCTTTGGATTGCTGTTACTGATTGTGCTCTCCATTATACTTCAATTGAAAGAATTGAGAGAAATCTAGGATTGGGAATAACGCAACCGCCACACCACCATCAGTAGACACCACCAATTTGTAAAATAGATTGAGAGATAAATGTCAAGTCGCTGCCTTTCACATTTTGCAAAAATTACTTGCTACGTTGCTCAAGAGTTAAGGTGTATGTTTGCATACATTTTATGGGAAATCTGAAATAAATAAAGATAAGTAATTTTACAAGTGTGTAAAATGTACATGAAACACAGTGTCACTACATTCTCATTATTACACATTTACCACATTGAACTTATTAAATGTCCACAAATATCCACCGTCCTTCTAAAATTAGCTTTATGCATTTGTACAAGAAGCCATTAAACATCAACAATAACTTATTATAACAACGAGGACAATAAAAATAATTGCCTTTTGTAATCCACTGTTCCAATCAATATTTCTCCCAAAGAGACAATGGCAATACTTTTGTCTCTTATTCCGTCCTCATATTTTTTTTTATTTCATTCACAAATGTACCTCCATTTTGAAATGCCTAATTTCCTAAACTAATCACCCCAATGGAGTCCACAAAGGATATCAGATCACGAAAAATATAAACAAAGATCCCAATCCACAGTATAAGATTTGCCCTGCAATCATGTTACATAGATTTTCTTTGTCCGTTAATTTTTTGAATGGAACACCACACACAAACACAACAAGACACAAACAAAACACAAAAAGGATATTTTGCACCAACAAATTTCCAAACACTTAGAGAAATTAACTTTCCCTTTGTTAAGCTTTCATGGATAAAGAATAACACATTGCTTTCTACCTTTCTCTCCTGATTTACTACTTCAGTTATCACTCATAAATTATCAATTACTATCAACTGCACCAGACTAGCGACAAAGAAAAATAGATACTTTCCGAATAGCCTCCAGAGAAACTGGTACAAATTCAATTACTGCGTTATATTGCACTACGAATGTTGATCATTGATCATCATTTTTTGCCATTTACATAAATTAAACAACACCAGTTAAAAATCATTAGCATGTTAAGCTGTATTCAATGAGCAGTAATAATAGAGATTCAAAGGCTGCCCGCTGCTGCCCTTCTCTTTTTCTATGCAGTCCACCAAAAAAAAAAAAAAAAATATCGCTCATTGTCGCTTGCTAGTCTGGCCTGGCTTGTACGCGCTATTCTGTTTTATTATTGCGTTTTTCATTTGGCCGAGTAAACTAATCTCCTCAACCTCCACATTATATTTTACCCATCCTCCTTCATTCTTGACCAGAAATGCTATCATCATCATCACTTAAGATAAAAAAATGCATCATTATCTTCTCTAATTGCCTTTGTGTAAGTAGCATTACGAGAATCTATTACATTTTTAACTGTTATCTCACTCAACCAACAGACACCAGAAGCATTTGCCTAAATAATCTCAGTCTAACCTGTGTACTGTGTTGCCCCAAAAATTATTATTATCATTATTAATCTACCTTTACATAGATTTCGCATGCCATGCAATGGAAGATCACCTCTCTGTACTTATGTACATCGTCTCAATAATAATAATATGTAAACTTTGCTGTTTGTTGTACACACTCAGTGCAATTAAACAGTTCAGGTATGTTGCTCGTATCTCGCAATCAACTTTACACACAACAGAATAGTCACATAATATGCAAAAAAAACTGCATTTTGCCATGCCCTGTCAAGTTGCCAATATTAATTACAATGTAAATATACATCTACACGTACAATTATGCGTTTAGTAGTGTAATATGTAACATGCCAGCCAAAGCTAGTTAGACGCAAAGTCGCCCTCCACCCATGATCGTTTTGCACCAAATTCACGCAAATTTCAATCCCCGTTCTCTGCTAAAATACTCTTTAAATGTATCAATGCAAATTATTTGCTACTATATATTTTTTTTATTGCATTGCTTCAATAAACAAATAATACCACTATTTACACGTGGCTGAGAACGACGACTATACATTCACAAGTTTTTTTTTCGTTATATAAATATTTGCACTTCACCGCTTACACAATATAGATAAAATGACAACCTAAAACAAACTTATGCAACAATATTTAAACCGAGTAAAAATTTTGTATTTTTTAATACCAGTTAGATTGAAACATTTTTCTGAGAATGCGTGTAATATATTGATAGATGTGCCATGCAATTGAAATGGAGTAAAAATAACTCACTTACTTGTTTGATGCAACTTTTTAATAAATCTGGGAATAAACACTGACGTTGATATACTCTAAACATGTTATTTTAATAGATTGATGATATAATGAAGTCAATTAATAAGTTATTAGCAGTCATTCTTCCACACACACACATACACTAGAAATTTATTATTTCACTAATTAAGCAGATCTTCTAAAAGTAATAGTAATAGAACTCCTTTAGCGCTCAAATGTCTCCTTCCTGCTGTTGTTGATATATACATTTTTACTTAATATACTCTTCAGCTTTTCATTATTATCATCCTCACGATCATGGAATGGAGTAAAAAAAGGTAGGAAGGAAGGGAAACAGGGTTCAATCTTTTCTATACATTCTCTTCCATAAAAACCACTCTCTTCTCAAGTACAATGTGTTTGTCTGTTATATATTTATACAACAAGCAAGCTAATAAGTTCAACATTTACTCTTACACACGACAAACACACGTACAAATATTATGTGTATCATTTTTATAAGATATTGCATTAAAGCTGCCATATAATACATGTAATACCTATAACGACTTTTTTTGCTTTATTCCTTAGACTGACTGACTGAATTTTAATATGAAAATGTACATGTAGATATGCGTATAGGTGAGTTAATTATTACCAAAAATACATGCCTAATGCCTACAAAGCAGAATAACATCATATATGTATGCAGAAGAATGAATGAATTCAATAAATATTTCTTGTTCAGTTCAGCAAAACAAGAAGAAGTAGAGGAGGAGGAGGAGGACATGCACGAAATGCAAGCCAAGTATTTCAATTGCATTCGCTGTCAGTTGGTAGTCAGGTAATAAAGAAAGTGGTGGAGTAGTAGTAGCAGAAGCAGTTATAAGTTAGAAAAAAAAGATAGAGGGAAAAAAGGAGGCAAAAAATTTTCGAGTATGAAGAAGATTATCGTTTTACCTATTATATATGTAGGCTGCATAATATATAAAGCATGCACTGCATTCTCTTTACCCACAACAAAACAAAAGTAGACAGACTACTCAGAGACAGCCCATATTTATACATAGTTGCAAACCATGCAGACATACATAAATACAAAAGACAAGTTAACATAATATAGTAGGTATTTTATTGGATAAAATTGCGATGATCGGATGTGTAGAGAAGACATGTGTGGAGATTATGTAGTCTATATAGTCATCTTCTTTAAAGTAGCTGCTGGTAATGAATGATGCATGCAGAGAATAAATGCATATACATAATACAACATCCACACCAAATGCAGAATTGAAGGGTCAAACGCAGGAAAGTGTGATAAAATGCAGAGTAAGATTAGACACGTTGGTTGACTTCTGAGGTACAGAAATGCGTTTGTGCGTTATCGTTATCCATTATTAGTAGGTACGATTAGGAGGTATGCATATTTGTCAGTCTGCATGATGCATGCATTGTTGAATTTTGGGTTGGATTAGATGGACAAACGTTTTTCTAAAAGAAGTAGGGATAACTTACAATGTAACAATGCTTAAACTTTTTAACTTGTTCATTTGTCTCATTTGTAACTTTTGGGTAGGGAGACGACTTGGAGCAAACAAAAGACACTTTTGTCAAAAATATAGAAGGATACATTTCCCAATAGAGGGATAGTTTTCCTATCACGAACATGCATTTTATTTAGTAGTACCCATTATCTACAAAAGGTTAGTAGTAGCAGCAGAGAATCAGAAAATACATACATAACCTACCCATATATGGGCATAGCTAAATAGGCAGTATATTCAATATAATATTATGTTGAAAATAAAAGTGAATTTACATTTTTCTTGCTGCTGGAGGATGCAATATCTTTTATATCGGTGAAACCGTGTAGACACAGCAATTTGCCGTTGTTGTTCTAAGGCTCTTTGAATCTTATGCTTGTGGTAGTGGTAATACCACTGGTATTATGGTATGGTATGGCTTTTTGAAAAAGTGGATGTTGAAACGGAATGGTTGGTTGGTGGTGTGTGGTGGTGATGGTTGTTAACAGCAAACAACGCTAAAAAGGAAGTATAACTTTACCGTTGGGCAACGTTGCCGCTACTGCTGCTGGAAAAGAGCTAGCAGCGCTAGCATTGATAAATATATATATGCTTCCATATTAGTTTAGTATGTAGGTATTCCACCTTCTGCCACCAGCACCAAGTCTGTTCACAGGAGAGGATATTGGCTTCCTTCTCTCAATTCTATTTAGCAACGCAACGTAACAAGGTATTTTTTGTGGTTTGCTTGGTTTGGCTACGTTTCATTTCTAGAAGCTTATATTATGTGAACACTTTATTAGAGTTCCGTTCCCAAAAATCCCCCGGTGCTGCTTCTTGATTGTATACCTTAGAGTCTTTATGGTTCAAGAGCAACTTCTAACTTTTCAGCTTGATTTAACAAGCAATGCCTTATGTGCAGGTAAATATGTGTATGAAAACTGGATAATATCCTGTTCCTTTGTACTTTTTGAAATGAAGAATGAATATATCTGCATGTATTTATTAGGTATTCCTGCTATAATATGATAAGGAGAATAAAAGTGGGAGAGAGAGATAAAAAGCTGGTTTTCTTTAGCGAGTTCTTCAGCATAATTCGTGTCTTTCGGTTGAAACTTGAAAAACAAAAAGGTACGCTTCTCTTGATTATTATGTAGGTAAGATTTGTCCATCTGGCATGTGGCATGTACCTATGATTATTTGATACAAAAGGTAGCCACAATGGAAATGTAGAATAAAAAACGAAACACTTCATACAAGGGAACAAGTAAATGTTATACATTCGTGTAGATGAGAAGGAACAGCCCGGGGTGACAATAAAGAACTGGTTTACTTTTTCTACGAAGAACGTGCTCACGACCAAGCCTGCAAGCTTAACGAATTCAAGTTTAGTTTTCATCGGGACCAATGTGATTGTTGCAAGTTGAGTCGATTTTGCAATGCATGTACATATGTATGATTGGGTATTCAATATTATGCATGAAAGCGCGTCTGCAGCAGCACTTGGATAAAAAATACAGGAAAGTATTCCTCATGGTAGTCGGATGCATTGATGAACCTTTAATCTCCGGAAATTTCAAATTTTACCGGAAGTCGTATCATTAATAATGCTGTCGGATTAAAATTCTAATCAGGAAACCATTTCAATAGCTGGCGCATCAATGTTTTGGTGTCCAGCCAGAATAATGAATGAATACTACAAAGTGTATTATGCACTATGCACTTCACTCTGACCAACTGAATTAGATAATGAGGCATAACCTACGAGGAACTACAAATGTGTAGTTTAGTTTACTCTTAATGTAACTCTTTATCTTGCCTTGCTTACTAAACGTGTAAATCAACTGTGCTGGAAAACACAAAACATGCAAGATTAAATCCTTGTTGAAATGATTGATTAAAGTACAAGTACGGTTCGGTTGCTGAAAATCAAGATCTTACTTCGCTGTTTTGAG
>JAHZMZ010005486.1:0-15530 GCA_027743805.1 Lepidocyrtoides sp. E14
AATTTTCCCATTTAAGTCCACAAAACAAACTCAAATGCAGAAGTGTAAATGAAAACAACCAGCATAATAAGATCGGGACGTTAGCCACTTTAAGAATTTTCACTTGACTGCTGTACCTTGTATCTGTTTCCGTTCTAATCAATCATGATAACTTCAAGCTATTGTGACTCATGGATATACATACATACATGAATGACCTGTATATTACCTGATATATTAATATACTTGTACTAAATCAACAGGGATGATGCTGAATACTGAAAACTGCTACATTGCATATTGTCAGTGTCTTAGTACAAATATAAACATGCCAACTTGATTCTTAGAATAGATTCAAACATTGATGTACACAGATAACTTTAAAAAGATCACAATGAACGAGCCTCCTACGTTGCTCATTCATCATATTATCATTCTTTTTCATATTGTTTCATGTACCAATGTACCCGTTTCAATTGCTTTTAAAGCACTGTCAAAGATCTCATTATTGTAGAAAAAGCATAGTCACCACTAAAAAAACCAGGTAAAAATCAGTGAGAGGAACCAAGAAAAGAGTTCAACTGGTAAAGTGGTAGACAAAAGAAGCATCTTTATGTGATCTCTACTGTTTCATCCCATTATTATTTGACTCAGCATATTTTCTAGAGTATCCTTTGTCATCTTTTAAGCTGTCGTAATCACTGATCTACATCATCGTCTCGGTAACCTCAACATACACAATATCATGACTAAAGCATAATGGCCATGCTGGTATTTTCATTGTTTGTCTGTTGTAAAAAGTGTACTCAGGCGAACATTACATGGGTCGTGGTATAATTCTCTTTTCATGAGCAATCATGACCTTTAGTCCTGATCATCGTCTTTATTTTCTTACTCATTGCATTTTATTGCGTTTTCTTCAATGGTAAACAACGTCAACATCACTGTTGTTACCAAAAATATTATACAAGAACCGTTGCAAGATTTCAAAGAAGAGCACTCAATTTTATGATCATGTCATGTCTCCTTAAAACGGAAATAGAGTAATGCTTTTGTAGCAGGGCTAGTGCTAATAGTAGTACAGTACAGCGCTAATGCATGTGTACGGTTCACAATTTTGCTTGCGTGCTTTTGCCATTTGACAAGTACATCACGTGAAATATCCTGTGTATTTCACAAACCAATTTAATATTCCCCTTTTTCAGTCAATTATACATGAATGATTTCTGGTTCAGGGGTTGCATTTCAAAGGTGTCCAATTGATTTCGGTACCGATTCAAGACTGTTGACAGAGGTGTACTCCATGGACTCATTTTTTTGCAATTTAGGAAGTATTTGCAGTAAACCGTTCAACGCAACAGCAAGATAATTTACATCAAGAAAATATCTTTGACAAAAGTATAGTATTAAAATCTTTGTTTTATTATCATTTTTTATAGTTGAAAGCGTTTGACAATCATCATTTGCTAATTTCATATTCGGGCACAAGTCACAGGGTATTTTGTCAGTTAATTATTGTGATACCATAAAATGACAGATGCTTTTTATGTGCTATAGTAGAATTAATGGACTAATTTATACATAAATATTTGTCTACAACAGATATGCCATACATTTCGTATCTTACTCACTATCAACTAATTCCTATCTACATATATTGGTAGAATATGTACTTACGTCTATATCATGCACTGTTGATTGAATTGTTTAGACAAATTATCTTTTAATAACTAGGGCAGTTTTATTGTGGCGTAATTACTATGGACATTAGTTATCGATTTACATTTAATTTCGCTTAGTTTTACCTAGTTATATTCCCCGGAACAGAAACCTATGAAGAAAAGGATATTTTACAAATTTCTTATACCTACAAGCTTATTTCAAGTATTTATTACAAAATGGTACAATGAGAATAGACTTAATAGCTAAAGAGTACAAAAGATTGTTTCTCATCGTTTAGATTAATCATTTCCACGCTTTTCTGCAGTGATCTGATTACAATTTTGATTGTATTGTGCCCACTTTTTACATTCTAAATAATTGAAAAACTTTGTGCTTGAGTAAAAAAGATTGCTGCTATTTTTACCTTAGAGGTATCAATATTACTAATTATTTCTACCAACGATCTGTTATTTTCTTGACAGTTGTCTAGAATTAAAACATTATTTTTGTATACAATATGATTGAATGTTGGATCGGGCAGAATTTTTTTTCTGCAGCAAGAATATGTGCAGCTAAATGTTCTAATTTCTTCGGGAAAAATATGCCCACAGAAGTTCAAATTACAGAATACACAAGTAGTTCATTTACACTAAAAGATCCCTTTGAAACCTAAAGATTGCCTCCAGTTATTCCTTTTAAATTTCCAAATATGTATAACTAAATTCCTGACCCCTGGCCATTACGTAAGGACAAGACTAGACTAGAGCAGCGTGACGTTTGAGTACACAAATTGTTGCTGATGTTGATACACATTAAATTACATTGTCTATTGATATCATATTATCTATGCATGCATATCCACTTGTCGAAGATCACAAATGTTACATACCACAATAACGTTGCGATATGAGATGACATTAAAAGCTGTAATGTTTACCGTGTTTTAACGTATCGCTACTGTTAATGTTACCAATTTAAATTAATTTTTCGCTTTATCATGCAATATTACGCAATGTACCAAGTTAAAGTTTCACAGGTAAATTTTATACATTGGGACTCCCAACTGCATTATTTTAAAGTTTGTGAGTTTGTTCATACATAAATCTTTATAGTCTTAACTGTACAGCGTTAACATTTAGTACCTGCTGGAAGTATATTTTTCCACTATCAGAATAATTTAGTTATGGATAAATATTTTAAATAAGGGTGACAATAATGTATTCCAATACATAACTTAAGTAGATTATCTTATATTATATTATCATACCGTATATAAATAAGTATTCTTAAAAGTAGCTTTGTGTAATAAATACATTTAAGCGTTGTAAAATCAATATAAACCTATATGCAGTCTATAACAATAATTTTTTTTTTCACTTAAAAAATAAAGGATAGTAAATTTTAAGCGAGAAGTAATAACTTTGTTGATTTTTACTGTGTCCGACCGAACAGTAGATTATTACGAAGTAGTTTATGCGACTACTCGAAGCCGTGACAGGTGACAACATCATTGGTGTTAAAATATGGTATCATTATTGGACGGTTTACACTGATGATTCGTATATGATAATTTGGATTAGACGGGGCTCATCGGACTCCACCATGTCAATGTCAAAACCGTCTTCATTTTCCCAAATTTTCCGCCAAAGTGATCCCTCGCGTCTCATTCCCTTGGAGCTTATCGCTAACGCCCTTTTGAATGCATTCAAATCTTGCAGGACGTTCACATCTAGATTGATGTTATCGCCATATCTGTAAGTAAATAAAGAAAAATATTAAAATATTTTTGTATTAGCACGAGTAAATATTTTGTAAATTTGTAATAAAATGTAACGAGTGATAATCAAATCATTGTGAACAAAGGAAGCCAACTTTGCTTTGTTTGAAAAATATGACATCTTCAGCTCAGACCTTTGCCCGACTTGGGGAACAGATTTGAAGCATGAATTGAGTTGAAATACAAAAACATAGATGGTGCACTTGGTAGCAACTTATCGAAGCTATACGGGGTCATCATAGACTTGTGTTACACAAGTTCTGCAAATTAATGTTTTTCATAGGGGAAAATGGATCGTGTTATACTGTTTGATAACTTTATCCGAAACCTTGGGTTGTCTCTTACTCTGTTCACGATTTATTTATTTTTTATTTCCTGAAAAGTCTTATTTTTAATATTTTACCTTTTCAAGCTGTCTGCCAAAGGCCCAAATCGTGTTGACAATTCACGCATCCTTTTCCAAGAATCCGCGTATTGACTCCGAACAAGCTCGATCGCTGTTGATGTTAATGCCAGCCCAATCATGATATATATCATACATGGGAGCATGAAGGATTTTTTTTCTGTAATATTTTTTTAATGAACACAGTAAATTTTTCTTATACCAGCATGAACGCATATCACTAGTTACAAAGTCGTTGGTCTTGTAGGTTAAAAAATTAAAGATCATTGAGTACGTCATCAAAAAAATAAATGGTAAACGTTTTGTTCCAAAATACAGAAAATACTTATTTTGTTCATGAACATCACTCTTCTCAAGATATCAGTGAAGCATATAAAATTCTGTTCATTATTTATTTTAAAATTAAAAAACTGCACTGACATTTTTTCATTTGCCAACGCCAAATATACGGTAATAGGTTCTTTTCATCATCATCAAAAATGAGTGATTTTGTAATAAATTCACAAATCCTTTTCAACTCTCTTTCATTCTGCTAAAAAGGTAAAGAAAGCATGTAAAGTTGCTGCAGAAAAAGAGAGAGAAAAAAAAACATTTTGCTACATTTCAACTTTTCCCTTCTAAATTTTATATTAGAAAACAACCGTAATAGTCTACTTCATCTTAGTCAAAATGTCAGGATGAAAAAACGAACTATTAGACTTAAAACTTGACACCAGAAACAAGCGACTTGTTAGTGCTTATTTTCTAGTAAATATGTAATATTACATCAAGCAAGAAACCAAAAAAGCAAACGAGTTCCTGTGCTTTAATATTTCATTTTATTTTACGTCTATGGCGACAATACAAAAAACGTCGTTTTCTGTTTTTCCACATGTAATTTAGCAAGCATTTACTCCCCCCGTGCAAAACCCTGCTAAAAAATTGCACACAAGCAATAAATATTAAGGCTACTAAGGGAAATAAACAACTTACCAGGAACAATATCACCAAGTCCAATGGTGGTCATGGTTATAAAGCAGAAATAGAAAGACTCGAAAAAACCCCAACCTTCTCCAAGTGTGAAAATGTAACCACCGGCTGATATATATAAAATGAGTACCCCAAGAGCTGCGGCCACTGTTGCAGATTTTCCTATTGATGTGAAGTATTGTCAACCAACAACGGATGCACCATTGCCAACAGCCCAACCACGGGAGAAAGCAGGCATCAGAAATGATGAACGAGTAGCGGTGTTGTGGAGTAAAAAGGCGAAAAGTAAAGTAAAACAAAAATTATGAATTAGTTTCCAGTTCTAAGAAGAAAACTAGAACAATAAATCTTTACACTTTTTTTACATCAATACATATACTTTAAAACATACAATATAGAATTACAGATACATACATACATTTAATAACTACAATGCAACATCTGCACAGGTTTTAAACGACAGTTTAAATTGCATATTTGTATTACTTTCAAGAAACATATAGGCGAATACATACATAATATATGTAAAGATGACAGAACATAATAGCAAAAATTACGTTGATTTAGCATGCATTCGTCTGACATTTACACAAGTCAGAAATGCACAATAATTATTATTATAATATTGAAAGCTGAATACTTACACATAAATACAATGTGAATGACATAAAATACAGCAGTAGCAGTTAAGGACGTAAAGGTATTAAACTAAATTCCCTCAACCTGAGCACTACTGCTGTTAAGTACCAGATAACACTTTAATTACACAAGTAAATTACTTTAACAAAATTGCTACTACTACATACACAATATACATACATTATAGCTGGCGATAAAGTACATATTCTACGTATTTACATGGCTGCTTTTTTAAAGGTACAACATCATGATAGCAACACAGTCGGCGACAATGAAAGCGAGCAAAATTGGTAAAAAGAGTAAATACTTTCTTACATTTATTTACTATTTTTTCGAGGTAAATTACTTTACTATAAAAGTACTAACTACTTTTATATTCGATTCAATTGAGATAATAGCAACATGCAACAGCGCGTTGCTGCACCGCTCCATCCATCGTTATAGTAATTGGAAATGGAATGCATATTATGGAAACTTTTTTTCTTTTGCATAAACTTACTTGCTTCCTGCTAGCAGCAAGATTTATTTAAACGTTGTTCATACATACATACATACGTTATGCACGTAATGCGTCGGAAATTAAAAAAGAAAAAAAAAATTCTACGATATTATTAAAATGCCAATCTTTTGTCAAAGCTATATGGTTCATGGGTTTGAATGAAAGACAGAACGATCTAAATACTTGCTATTTTTATACAACAAAATGCATATATGCAATACAAAAATATATAAATACAATTAAATAATAATAATAATAATAAGTATGTTTGCAGTAGCTTGGTTCTACTTGGTCAGTATACTGCAACGGCAACAAGAATAGTAATGCATTAGCCACTATATAAGTTTTATGTAGGAAGAACACTCACTAAAAAGGAAACGTTCAAATTCAAAAAGAAAACATAGAATTGTTCTGTACTTTTTTTTCATTTTACAATATATTTGTATAGCATGTCAGCGTAGCATAGCGACATAAAGTAAAAATAAAAATAAAATTCTAGTAAAAGTTCAATCTAGCTTACAATTGCCTTGTTGTAAATGGAACGAGGAAAAGTCGTTGCTAGGAATTGCCTTGTTCATTTCTTCCTTTTGTCTTTCGTTCTCTTAGCTTGTCTTTGTAACGCAACATATATTTTTTTTTGAGGAAAGTCTTTTATGTTCGTGCTGCTACCGTTACATGATACGAAGTAAATGGAAGGGAATAAAGCCCAACTGGATTCTTATTGATGTGTAAATACATATATACATATAGGTACTGTATGGAATACTGAGAAACTTATGCATGACTGTATTTTCTAAACGCACTTTAGTGCTGTGTTTTGCATTCGTAATGGAACGTCTGAAAAGTTACATACGTCTATTTTGCATGGCTATTTTTTCTATGATTATTGGTGCATTCAAAATTTAAATGCAAACTGGTATTGCTACAAATAACGGCTAGTTTCACTTTTCGGAGCAAAGTTTCACAGAGATGGTTATTGATAACGTTTTTTTTCGGTAAGAAAAAACGCTACTATTGTACAATAACAGAAACATGGCCAGAAGACTTGAAATATATGACTCCAAGACTTTCTTTGATGTTATCAGCTAATTTTTATTGCATCCTTGCACTTGACCTCTAAAAAAACTAACCTTGAAAATTATACGCAAATCAGATAGAACCGTAGTTTATGCAAAAGCTATTGCCTATTAAATACGGTAGGAGTCCCTGGCTTGAAAATTTAAAGAGTCCCAATGACTCAGTCATGCTTTCGAATGTATATAAAAAAGCCGAAATACTGAATGATTTTAATGTTAAAATTACCATTGAGTCTCACACAAAAGTTGACACACATTTAATTTTTAATGGCAGTATTGACTCAGTTTTTGGATTATTGAAAAGTTGAAAATTGTGTTTTTAATAAATATCTGTACATTAAACAGATCAAAGTTTATTGTGCAAAAGAGCAGGTTGCAACATGAACACATTCGGTAGTGTACTGACTCTGTGTACCAAATATTTCTTAATGCTTATGAATTTGTGTGGTAGTGATAATACGCATATAAGCCATGGTGAAAGCTTACACTGCACTTTATATTAATGAAATGAAACGACTTTACTTCGACAAAAGCCATAATAGGCTGGAAACATTTTGTGCCACAGTCATGAAAATACGACCTGTCATAAAAAAGAATGTCGGAAGAATGGAAAGATAAGTAGTAAGTTTTTGTATGCTGCATGCGGTTGAAGAGCCAAACTTGTGCCATTTTTTGTGAATGGATGTCAAAAAAATGTTCTCGCAGGACTACGCGACATAAATGAAAATACAGAGTGTCTCTACCCTGATTCCTTATTTGCAATCCTTTTTTCAACAACTTCTTCATCTGCAGGCATCATTATATCTATTAGAGGGTAAATTAGCTTTCTCCCGATTCATAGAGAGGTTTGATCAAAAAGACTTCCCAGCTGTCCTCCAAGAAGTTTGGTGATGATGAAGCTGTCCCGATTAAATGTAAGACGTTTAAATCACTGTACGGAACTGAAACTGATGATTTGTTGGTGTTATGGTTGTAGAAACACAGAAATTTAGACATACGCATACAGATTTAACGTATGCAGATTAAACTAAATAGCCTGTTTTTTTCTGTTAAGTTCAAGTTTTCAATAATCACAGGTATTTCCTTTCCATTACATTACTCACACTAAACTTTGATCGTTCCTTTTGTATTTTGATGTAATAATTTGCTATAAAAGATGACGTGTTAGATGTAAGTAGGGGAGTAAAAATTGAACTAAAAATAAAGATAGAAAGCAGCAGCGCGTAACATGCTGAATGTTCATACCAAATTTTTTACTTAGTTTGGAAGACTTAGTGGTGAGTTTTTTCGGGAAATGCTTCCGGAAGCTTTTGTAGGACGAAGACACTGCAGAGGCCAACAGTTGCAAATGAGCAAAAAATAGACATGTGAATCACTAGACAAGCAAACAAATGTCAGTAAGTAAAGCATGTCGTATAACTTATTGTACTCGCTCAGACCAATGACTAAATGCTGTAAAATAATGTTCCCGTTTTATTAGCATATATCTAGGGCTATATTCAATAATGTAAATGAAATGGTACAGATTTACAGTGTCTAAATTATTAAAAGCTTACTTCAAGTCTGCGAAAAACATTGTATAAGATGCCACTTTGCAAAAGAATTTCGGTAGTTTTAGAAAGCGGACAGTAAAAAATGTGTAATTTAAGTGAACATGACTTATTGGCTCTTGTCATCATGCTTATTATAGCGTTAAAATATTTTTACGTAAAAGTAAAAAGTTGCACATAGACACGTTAGTTATAGAATGAGAACAGGAAGAATGTGGAGTTCCATCATGCTTATGCATATCGCCTTCTTAAACACATTCAAATCTGCATGCTCACTAGAAAAGAAACTATAATTCGTCATGCATACGGCGTGATAAAGACAAAGTAAACCTCGAGAAGCATTATTGGATTAACGAAAGGCATGAAACGGCTTGTTTTGTGAGCTGGGGACAAGTTGCTAGTAAAACCGAATAAAAAGTGTTCTGGGTTGGAAATGAGTCTGGAAAAATGAGTCCCTTCAGACTATGCATTGCAGATGAAATTATGCATAACAAGTAGCACGCTACACTGCATTGCATTACCAACTTACAAGCTTGACGACAAGGAACTGCGAGTAAAATAGAAAGAGACATGTCTCCAACAAACGGCAAACTAGAAAAGTTGCAGGAAACCATCACGGCAATGCATAATAGAATATTTATATGTCTTGCGTTTTCTTTGTGCACAATCACAGCATACACATTAACAACGGATCATAATACTTCAACAGACGCAAATAATGCCTTTAGTCATCATGCATTGGTCAACGGAATAATGTCTAAATTAGTAGTATTTGTTAATAATTCACAAAATATAGAGAGATAGGTCATGAATATCTGTGGAAAAGAAAAAAAGGATTTTAAAAATACCAGCAACGTACAGCCGTAATTGGCAATTTTTTGTGCTTAGCAGGCAACAAGAAAAAAAGTGAATAGTCTGCTCCTATCATTATTTATTTTGGTTTCAAATGGCCTGAGATATACGCATACACTTAAAATATTTCATGCTTCATCATAATTTGTCAAATTTGTGCTTTTCTTTACCACTAAATGACTACTTTTTTGTTCAGCTTTCACCACAATCTACTTCTTTTTGAAAAACGTTTTCTTTGCGTGGTGATTTACGTCAAATTTACACAATAATTTTGTATTTCATCAAAAACATCCTATTAAGTACACAATGGATATACCTTCTTATGTATAAAGTTGCTCAGAAAACAGAAATAAATAAAGTATTCTCAATTTTCTTCTACACCGCCACACTGGTTTGTATGTTTATGCATA
This sequence comes from Lepidocyrtoides sp. E14, assembly GCA_027743805.1. Taxonomy (NCBI): domain Eukaryota; kingdom Metazoa; phylum Arthropoda; class Collembola; order Entomobryomorpha; family Entomobryidae; genus Lepidocyrtoides; species Lepidocyrtoides sp. E14. The sequence goes on from JAHZMZ010005486.1 coordinate 9,817, forward strand.
CTGACTACCTCCACACGATCTAAGGTTTTCTCGTATTTCATTAAACAAGTGAAACCTACACTTTACATCATTTTCACTTTTCATCATCCCCATAGTCGTTATTATTTGATCAAGACCTGTCATTTAGTTCCAGAAAATGTACTGCAATGTTGTGGTAAAATGATTTTCTTTTCTTTATACAATTTGGTTCACCATTGAAGAAAGAGTCTTTCAAGAAAACTTGAGAATTTTTGGGTAGTTGGATTAAAACATAAAACGTGTTGAGTTTGGTAAGAAAAAAAAACAACCATTTTCCTTTCGCAGTCCGAATGGGGAGTGAGAGTTATGCGTTTATGTCCGTTAATAACAATAAAGCTACAATGGCATTATGATGGGTGTGCAGAAAAAAACAGAATTATGATATGGCAAACATTTTGGTGAATGAAAACAGAAAAAGTTGGACTTTTATAATAATAAAAGATATAAGTTGGATTTACAGGAGTACTATGAAGGAAAACAAAAAGAGAATTTTGTGTTCCACGTGTAAATTCACTGCCACACACGAGTTTCGTATACGAGACAAATAAAGTCAGCCAGTGTCAGAAACTTCTAACGGCCTAATTAATTAACACTATGACGACACTCTTTTTGCCTTAAGCCCATTTTAATTTGGAGTTGGAGTCAAAGAAGATCTGTTTGTTGCCAGCATTAGAAATAAATGATTAAGATGTTATATATAATACAGCATGTCGTCATTCATACTTCATAAACCAACGACGTATATTGTAAAATAGGAGCTAGATGGAGCGTAGACAAAGCTGATAAGAAGTAGTTCCGGAACTGTTGAATGGCAGCAGCGACAACGTAAAACCGCATAATTACTTAATCCCATGGTATGAAGCATATAACGTCCCGTTCTGCTGGAAAATCATTATGATCGCTCTTCCTCTCTCGTGTCACTTTGTCGTGTCGTTTCCTAGTTGTTCCGAAACAATGTAATTATGAAACTTTGCGTTTACCACGCCGTCGCAATATAACAATAATGTCAAGAAGAGTAAAACCTCTGCTACTGAACTATCGAAAGTCTAGATCGCGAATATTGCGAACGAATTGATCATACTGATCAAATTGAATATTTAAGATCGCTATAACTCCCAAATGATACATCCAAAATCAAATTCGTTCATGCAATTGAACACTGTTTAAATAGCTTTTATATGATATGTCGTATTGCATATCGAGGCTTGAACAAATTTCAAAATCGTTACAGTCATTGACCGTTAACATTGGAGAAATTTTTTGAAAAACCATCCCAAAAAAGTTATTATTGCTCTATGGTGTTGTTTAGCTTCGGAAATGTTGTTGTGACAGACAGACAGACGGACAGGATAATGATCTCATTACCTATCTCATTAGCAATTTCATCGCTTTCGGCAGTTAATAATAATAATACTAACTTGAACAACCGGAAGAGCTGTCGAAGAGTGAAAGTAGCAAACTTTAATTAAAACCAAAGTCGAGTAAGATGATGGCAGAGCATTTTCGGCTTACACTGTTTATATTTCATAACACTGTAAACCTCACCTACCACAGAGGAGTAACTCACCTATCGTCGTAAGTACAGTCGAAGCAAAAAAGGCGGATTGAATGTAGTCCCAGTCAGATTTGATTTCTGGAGTTACCACAGACATTCCTTCAGAGGCCACAGTGTCAATAGTTTTTTCGTATTCTAGGAGGGCTATGGTCAGAGTATAATTAAGGGCATCCGGCTGTAAAACAGAAATAAATACTGCGATCAAAATCTCCCTTTTACCATTTTCCATCATATTTACCTACGCACAAAAGAATTAAAGTGCCGTTATGAATTACCAGTCGCATGAATCAAGAAAAAATACCATCTACTGACTTGTTAAGTTTTACATACTTTAGCTCGAGTGTGTCGCTGGTCGTTGATCGCGTTGGCAACGATTATATAAAATAATAATATGTATTTGCGACTTATAACTATATATTAGGAACGTGTAAGCATGAAATTGAATCCGTGTTTGGCCCGTCTATATTTTGGCAACATACAAAACTACACTTTTCTTCATGTTTAAATCCATAAATGGAATGTTACATTGTGCATTAAATCATTCAAGATTATCCATGCCAAATCTCTAAAAATGTTAATGGGTGAAATTTTATGTACACAAGCGCACCGCTGACGACGATGAAAACTTTACTTTTTGGTCGTTTAAATGTAGCAGAGTCAGGTCATTTGGACTTCCATGCGTGTGCTTGTGTGTGCATTTTTTTCTACTAGGTAAAAAAGCGAGAACATTCCTAGGAGCGTAGTTGCAGGACATAGCGTTGCGGATTAAAGTCTGTCATAAGGGAAGGTTTTCCTGTAAACTTTTACATCTTTTCTCCTACCTTTCACTTTTTTCCGTTTAAGCCTTTCCCCACTGTCCTTGTGCTTGCTTGCCTTTTGCGATGAGAAGAAATGGCAAGTTGGTTCTCGAGTGGGGCTTTACTAGACTTCTTCTTATGTGCATAATATTATTATTAACTGACAACCATGTTTGCTTGACCGTGTCTGTTACATGCGGCTACCTGTCTTCAATCCCGACGGTGAATACTGTAAACCATTTTGAAATCCTTCATTTCCAAACAATAATCTGGCTGCAATCGACTGTTCTCTAATGCATGCTATACTTATTGTTTCAATAGTTTGCGATGGTTGACTAGTAATCATGTATGTTTGTGGAGGATTTTGACTTGAGGAGAAATTTACAAAATATTCATGTATGTATATGTATGCTGTAAATGTATATAGTACCACACCAACTCGATATACATTTGCGATAGGTACGAATGCATATTTACTAGGTAAATTTCACATATACATACATGCATGGAATGAGGATGCATATACTTATGCGGTTTGATATACCTAGCTTGACTTTAAATAATAAACTATCTAGAAATTTTTTCCCTTATCGCACGTAAAATTTTTACAACTCATTTTCACAAGCAATGAAAGAAAAAGTACAACTCGAAAATGTCGAATGCCCGATACGCTTACTACTTGTGCTAAAAAAAGGTATTGTTAGCCCTACGAAATCTAGAATGTGAATAGTTTCCCCTAGCAAAAAATGCTGACAATTATAGTAACAACAGTAACATGGCATTAGCATTCCCTGTATGCAATGTCTGACAACAACAACATGCACATTATGCAGTATCGCCTAGTATGGCTTTCCTTCCTGTGCCGTTGGGGTTCATCGGTCACGGGAGATGGGCCTTGTGTATTTTAGTATTTCTGGGAGGCAAAACGGTAAACCAATGTTGTTCTTTAACTGAAAAAAATAAAGGAGTACAGTTGGAAACCTCTTCGTGTGCTGCCAACGGCGATTTCGAAAGGACTGGGTAAATTTTGTTTTTGTTTTCTGAGCATACGTGCGTCAAGGCAACTGCCGTTTGCTCCAAAAAAATCTTGAAAATACCTGGAGCTAATAATGCTATGAATATTTTTTTACCTACATGAGTACCGTAAAAATGGTTCACACACTGGAAACTTATTACAAGAGCTACTAAATTTCGTTAGTGAAAACATCGTCTGCAAAGGGAACGTATATTATGAAAGCTGTCAATTTTTTACACTTTCTATTGTGGCTATTGAATAGGATATAATATTTTGATTTATAGAATCGAAAAAGTGGAGTAAAGAGGTTAAATAAAAATATTATATGGAAAAGTTTATATTTACCAAATTTAAGAATGGGGAGTCAAACGTTATGTTTATGCTATACTAATTGTAGACATTCATCTATGAACAAATGTTTTTACTTTGTTCGAGTCATCATTTTAACAGGCATTTTATAATAATTCAATGAGTGACTTCAACTTCTAGTTCTCATTATAAGTTGAAAAATTTAATGTCAATTTTACCATGTATTTCTCTTTTTCAGAAACTTACACTAGATGAGTTGCTTAACACAGCTTTTGTAAAGTTGGACCGTCCTTCAGCAAGCTGCTGTTTTAGATACTCCATTTTCTTAATTTCTTCTGGATACTCCAGTGTTTGGAACACCTGAAATCAGAAAAGTAAACGCATGAATGTATATATAAATGAATACATGTGTTGTATGTTTAGCCTACTAAAACTTTCATGTGTGCCACCAAGAAGCTATTTACAATCAAGACAGATTACAATCTCTCATTTCATGGTAACCGGCCGCAGTAATTAAAGTAGAGAAAAATAAAAAGGAATCAGGATGAAATGTTGTTTTTGTTTCCCATGTCAGTAAAAGGCCAACTGTCAACATGGGTGCATTTGTGTGTGTGTGTGAACTCTGTTCCAATGCGTTTCAGTTTACACGTCTTGAAGACGCTCGTTCATGTAAAAAATGTGCACACAGGAATTCTTAACATACACCATTCCGTGTTTTTTTTCTAGCATTTGGCATGTCTACCCGGAAAGAGATCAACGTTTGACACGATGAGTTATATATGAGAAGAATATAAAGTTTCGAAATATGTGTATATTGCAACAACACAAGACGTTCAGAGATCCCCAACATAAATCGTTTCCTCCAATCTCCTACATGCATGTAGACAACATTAGACCAACAAATTATAAATAAATATATCGTCACACAGCTCAGAAAAAATTTCAAGCGGCACGCACTTACGAATGTATAGAATTGAGCTTTAATAAGAATATGATGACGTAAAAATGTTTTTTCTGCATCACAGCTCATCTTAACGGGAAAACATACTTTCTAAAAACTTCGGCTCTTTTTCCCTATTCTACACATTTTCTTGGTCTTTCCGATTACAGTCATATGTATATATGTACATTACGGGTGACTTCTGAGATTTTTGTTCTTCACGAAAAAAATACAGATACAAAAAAGGACGTGAAAGTACACAGACACTCTCGTCGGCAGCTTAATGCATTTTTAAGTGACGTAAGCTATTTTATTAGGACATCAATTTTGTTTGTCTGTTCGTAGCCGCAGCAGCAATCAAACATTTGTTTGCTTAGTCAAGCAAGTCAAAAGATTAAATCTTGCGAACTATTTCTACTGATTTCAGAAACCCTGCTGGTGAGGCCAAACGTTAAATAATAGCGATTTCATTTTTTTAAATAAGTTACCGAAGTAAGTATGGTTAATTAAGTATTGTGAAAACAGTTTGGTAGCTTGCTTCCAATTACATCATCAGTGACTGAATTATGAAACTAAAATATTCTTGTTCGTCCCTCGTCAGCGCTACTTTTCTACTCCACTACTCGCAGTTTATTGCACACTATAAAACTTTTCTTCGGCTTATGAGCACATTTACAACATGCTATTTAGAGACAGTCTAATGATTTGAAAATCGCTAGAAAGTACAAATTAGTTGAGAGCAACAAAGAACAGCTCAGTATCATCATCAAACTCAAGCAGTACACTGTAAAGATTGTGCCTTAACATTTGAATCATTGACATTTCTTCGTATCAGTAGATATTTTTTTAGATAATCCATTTTTCTTTATTTTATTTTTTGGCCTTTTTTACAAGAAGCTTTAGACCGCCGACCAACAACAGTGAGAAAGCAATAGCTACGACCATGAGTTCACGCTGGCTTTTTTTTAGTTGACGGAGATAAAAGATCCATAGATACACACTATGATTCCATGTAACTGCTAAGCGACGGCGGCACCAGAGAGAAAGAGGTTTCGAAAAGAAATGAAGAGAGAAAGGTTT
>JAHZMZ010005487.1:0-11051 GCA_027743805.1 Lepidocyrtoides sp. E14
ACTCGAATGGTACGATCATTGTTTTTTTATATTGTAACGCGGCGTAATGATGATGCTTAAGCCCACTTGTCACCAGGAAGTCAAAACCCATTTAGTTTAATCCAAAAAACTATCATAACTTCCAACAGTGACCACTTAGCATTTATCTTACATCAAAAAGATTATCGTGAATAAATCAACAGCCAAACTTGATCCTATGTATATTTTTATGGCTCACATGAGATTTTAGAAAAATAGCAAACCAGTCTGTTTTGTTGATTTATACCGTTTTTTTCTTGAAACCAATTTACACCTTATGGTCATTTAGACAACAAAAATATCTCATGACTAGATGACTTAGACACTAGGTTATACGCTGTTCCCAACCGTTTATATCGATAGATTACTATGCTATAGACATGTAAATAGAATTTCGTAAAAAGTGTTCAGTCGGCACACTGGAAAACATACTTTAAAGACATTTCCTTCAAAAATTAAATTAGGGGGAAAATACCAGTAATCATATTTTGGGAAGCGACAAGATACATAAACTCATAAAGTTTTTTTTGACTATGAAACTTTAACACAATATTAAACAGAGGGGAAAGGGCAGTTGGCAGTCAAGTCTAGAGAAATGCAATTGAGTTTTGCTTGGACACTACTGTTTTGGCAATATTCATATTTATGACCAAATACCCTCCAATAAAAAAGTTGTGTGCTTCACACTATATTAGGAAGCACTGTTATTTCATCCTTTTTCATGAATCGAAAAAAAAACTTTTTCTTCCTTCCCACTGACCTCCCACTAGATTATTGCGTTTATCTTCTGCTGCTGCTGCCGCAGTAGTAATATGAGGCCATTTGGTAACTGTGTATACACATAAATATAATAATAATAATATAAGATGGGGAAGAGAAAAGTGTACGCGATGATGAGAGCAATGTAAAAAAAAGGAGAGAAGGAGGTGATGGTGACGGTAATGAGTATTCCGTGTCATAAAAGAGGCAGCCATAAAAAGCACGTGTGAACACTCTACATAACATTTGCCTTTCCTCACATTTCGTGGAGGACATGCATACATAAGCAGTAATTCTGCCGCTGGAAAAAAAGAAAAAAAATATATAATAAAAATTGCGCTTTTTCTTTGAATGTCAACACCTGAGATTTTCACTAGAAGAATGGAAGATGGAATGAAATGGATAAAAAGAGAATAATATTCCAGAACACATGCACATGAAACCAATTCTCATTTATCCGTGAAAATTACACACATGCTGGTAATTTAAATAATAACAGTTTTTCCTTCTCTTTCTCTTTTCTTTCCTTCCCTCTTTTGTCGTTTTTAAGCCTACATACTACACACACTTGTCCAAGTACATTATGATCAGACATACACACACATTCACACAACTGATGTGCATATTGATTTTTATGCTTAGTCAGGATGATCATGATATAAAGATGGTGACGTTGAGAATGATGATAGTAATGATGATATGTGTATACTTTACCAAATGCTTAGATGTATATTTGATATTTTATTTAGTATAGTCTTTTTTCGAGAGAGAGAGAGAGAGAAAAGTGTATAAATCAGCTTCTAGCCAGGATAAAGTAAAAAGAGATGAAAGTGATATGTGGGTGCTAACAGCAACATACTTACCAGAAAAGAGAAATAGGAAGATTTCTTTCATGTAAATTTTTTTTCAGCCTTGTGTATACTACCATGTAAGAAATAAATAGTTATCAAACACACATAGCATAATTTATAATAATAAAATATGAGACTGAGAGAAAATGATGGTGGAGGTGATGTGGGTGATCACCAGATTTGTACTAATATATTCCACTGATTCAACTATTCTTTACGCTCTCTCTCTCTCTCTCTTTCCATTTCCCTTCTTTTCAAATTTTTGGTGTAAATGTCGTCCATACTTTACGAAAGAGAGAGAGAGAGAGAAAATATGGAAAAACGGGAGAAAGCTTTGCATAATGTTTCTTATTCTTATGAAATGCATCCCTTCTTCTTTTCTCTCTCTCTTTCAGAAGTATTTTGAAATGTCGATATTTGTATATCATCTAGTAAGTCTTTTTTTCCTTGAGCCATCATCATCATCTCAACTGACTTTACTCTTCTATTTGGTTGCGCTGTTGTAGCAAAAGTTTCACATAAAATGGTCCCTTTTCTTATTCCTCTTCTTCGCTTTCTTTTGTCTTCGTTTCCTTTTTTTGCTGATAAAGACCCAGACCGTCTCATCTCTCCCAGAAGAAAAGACTGTACAGCTTAAAAACAAGGAAAAAACTCATAAATGTATAGAGGATTTTTGCGTCGATAGGAAAAAAAATATATCATGATCATGAAGCTCACTGAAAATCTATTATACTTATGGTGTGCTGTGGCACATACCTATACCACCATCATCTTCATAATATACCTAAACTCACTATTTCCTCATTCTTTTCGCCTCCTCCTCCTCTTCTTCTATTTCGAATGACAAAGTTGCTCTCCTTCTTTAATATTACATTTTGAGATTTGTACTCTCAGCTAAAAAGTGGGCATATGAAGAGCATAGAGAAGAAAGAAGTGGAATAATCCAGAGGAAAGCAAAATGTGATGGCAATGGTGATGGTGGTAGGAGAGTAAGAACACAGAGAAAGAGAAACAGACAAAAGTAAAGTAAGTGGGAGTGAAGAGAGAGAGAGGGAAATAGATCTCTTCTTGTGATGTCACATCTGGTACAGCTCAACGAGAAGCTTATGTTGCTCCCATCACACATATTTTTTTTTCTTCTTCTTCCTTGCTCATTTTAACGTACATTAGTCCTCTTTCTCTTGTTGGTTGTACATCAACTTTTTAAGAGACACAATATGTATTAGTATGCATGTATGTATGATGTATTATCTAATGTATGTGAATGTGATCTCTTTTCTTTTGTCTGTCTGTGCCACAACCGGTTTTGTTTGAGTGCCAGAGTAAGCAAGCAGAGTGAGGGAATGATTTTATTTGGATTTGCATATCAATGCGAAACAAAATACGGATTCATTATCGCAAAAATGAATGTTTATAATCTTTGCCTCGCTATTTTATTTTACTAAAATGTAAAATGTATTCCATAAATTAGCGTTTGTCGCAATTTCAATATTTTTGCTCTGATTCTCTCACATCATCGTGTGTATTATAAACATTTGTATTTAACAATAAATGTTATTCAAAATACTTAACACTGCTTAGCTGTTCGAACAAAACATTTTCTGTGCTTAATCGATTTTTTTTGTGAAAATCATACTTTTAAAAATTATGCATGCCGAATTGCAATATACATGTGTATAAAACAAAATATTTTTTCAATGTAAAAACAAAGCATGATACATAATTTATCTGTTTAAATAAAACTGAGTAATGTTGTTGCAAAAAATACGTTGTTGATTACACTGCACTCATGATGAAAAAAAGAAGAAAAACAAATGAAAATACAAAGTGCAAAGTACAGTAGGCAATAACAGTTGAGACCAATGATAAATTTTTTTTTAAATATTCACCTGTTTTCCTTGCTTCAGCATAGTTATGATTCCTTCCCTAAATGTATGACCAGGGGCAAACATCAAAGGATCAAAAGGATAATACTAAAATGTACAAGTTAGCAGAAAATCGTGCATGAAGTGTTTCAATGCATCATTTTCCCCAACTATTATTGCTACCCCTTTCTGCCATAAGCCAGGCCCAGATTTTTAAAGTTTAACATTGCACTTTACAAAGTTTGTCATCCGAGAAGTTGTGCCCTCCTTAGCAGTATTTTTTTAAAGCACGGTATAATACGCACATAATATTGTTATATCACGCATAATATTATAATTCAGCACACCTGACTGACACGAGACAACGACTGTGATAAAAGGCTTTATCAACTGCCACTATTATCATCATCATTCCGATTTTTACACTCTTGATGTGCTATTTCCACTGAAACTTTTCTAATTCAAGTGACTCCTACGACTCCTACGTATATGTCATCATAATCATCATCACTTTGCCTACGTATCCAATATTGCAGGCATTGCATTTACATATTGAGGTACTCAAAGTATTTTTAACGATTTTAGTAGTGACAGTTTGCTTGAGAAGCCTGGATCAGCACTTTCTTAAAGACTAGTCAAAATTTTCTTATATGTTTTTGGTTTCTTTGTTCAAATCTAATATATTTCATAAACGGCATGTTTACTCGTCGCACTGACCATCCTGCTTTCATTCTTATCCCACGACCGGGAATTAAACGAGAAAAAGATTCCAACCATCGTTGCATAAAATTTGATAGCGCTTAGGATGATGACCGTTAATAGTTCACATACCAGATGGATGAAAATAGGAAATTTTCTCGGAGTTTTCTTATAAAGCTTCTCCTATGTTTACGTTCCAAATGATGATCTTTACCCATGGAAGGTTCATTTTGTTTCAGCCAGAAATGAGGAAAATCCAAAAACTAGTGCAGTAAGAAATGTGTACATTTACACGTGTGCAGCAGTGCACGCATGGCTTATCTATTCAAGTATCGCAATAGCCTGCACTCGTAAAGCAGTAGTACAAATAATTCGGTACCTACTACATATTTTCTAAAGTCGATAAGCGTTGGTTGCGTGATCATAAATATTTTATTTCACTAATCGTATCGTTTTTTAACGCGATTAAATGTAAGCTGCATTGCTATGGTGTCATGTATTAAAAGTTCAACATTTTTGAATCAAAATATTGTTGAACAAAATTTTTTTTATATCCTTGGATGTACTTTTGCCTTTTGATAATTTGTAGGCTAAATACAGGGAGTTAAGTAAAAAGTAATCCAACGTCCAAAATCATCAGGATCACTAGAAAGGTTTTTTGTTTGTAGCCACGAGTCTCACCTGTCGTCCGTTCTCTACCCACAGACATTTATTCTTATTCCCTCTTCTTCATTATGTATCCCGACAGCTTTGCTCTTTATTATTCCTATCTTGTCTTACCCTCCTTCATACGCCAACTCTTTTCTCCAGAGTTTAGCAACTGCCACCAAAAATCCAAAATATCCCATTGTAATTCAATTTCCATTCGGAGTATTATTAAAGAGGACATTCAGAGAATATCTAATGTTATTCATGCATAACCAATAATACGCATTCATTTTAGTGAACCGAATGAACAAAATCGAGCAATTTGTTTTCTTCAATTTTCTTCACCCAAAATGTTCAATCCGCTGCTCCTCTTTTTCTTTCTCTCTCTTTCTCTCTCAACATTTTGGATCCCCATTTTCTAGTATTTCTCTTTTTTTTACTCTTTCAAGGGAGCATAAATAGAGAGAAAGAGAGACAGAGGTACAGTTTGCAGTGTCGCTCTTCTCTCTCCATTTTTTTCTCTACTCTGACATTTTGATGTTTCTCTTCGTTTAAGAATTTCCCTGTTGGAAGATGTGCAGTGGTGTGCATGTGATACAAATGAGAAAAAACATGCTCCTCTACTTCTTGTACATTGTGCATCAGTGTAATAATAAAAACTAAAAAACAGCATAAAGCAAAGTATCATATAGCACTGCAGTGAATACCCTTAGTCGTCAGCATCATTATCATCGTGAAGCGTTTTTTTTTCAATCGTGAATAAAACCAGAAAAGCAAGTTATGGTTTCTTCCGCTTCATCGTATTTTTCTGTTTTTAATAACAATCATCGCGCTAGGTGTGAGAGGGGAAATCTATGAGATTTTACAGGGCGGCGCCCATAACAACTACAGCGGAATTTAGGGAGAAAAATGCTCTCCAACACCTACACAAACACAACCATGCACACATATATATGTATATATGTACATGTCTACCGTCACTATCATAATCATCAACAGGAGCAGTAGTACAGGCACATTTACCACTACCATGCCACCACAAAAAAAAACAGCCACTGACTCTCTACCACCATCACGGCCACAGCGAGACTTTTCTGTGTGCATTCTTCTCATTTCCTGTGTTCCGGTAAGGCGACAAAAATTTTCTCATAAATCAGCAGCCGTCTGCTTGCTTGCCTGCATGAGTCTTTGTAAAAATAAAGACAGTAGCAGTCAGTGAGGAGATACTCGCTTAGAACTGTGGCAATTTACAGCAGACTCATAAGTAATGATAAGCATATACATTCGCGTGTTGAGGAGCATTTTTAGAGAGAGAAAAAAAACACCATCAATCCCAAACTTCTTCATGTATTGTTTGCATAATCTCAACAACTCCATAGCTATAAGAGTCCCAACCAGAGCGTTTTATTTAGAACATGACATTCCAGCAAGCAGAATGACCTCTTTTTGGAATTAGTAGCAGCATAAGCCTTGCATGCATAGCTTTCAGAGCATAATTAAACTTACTTGAAAGAACAATATCGTTCAGTTTATACCTACAAAACTGGTATATGTACATGTACTTTTACCTGTGATTAAATCATCACATTTAACTTAATTACCCCAAACACCTACAAATGATATACATCTAATCCCACTAAACTACACACGTACAACAACTCTTTACCATGTTTTTTTTATCTCTCTCTCTCTCTCGTGCTCGTTTTCTGTCAAAGGACACGTGTTTATTCATTATTTTATCATTTACCACGCAATACGAAAAGTGCGGAAGAAGAAAGCGGAGAGTTTGGAACAGCAAAGACCCCACAAATTTTCCTCACCAAACTCATGACAAATGACAAAAGTCAGCAGGAAGTGGGTAGAGATTCGTGCATGGAAAACATTTCATTCATACTTAGCTTACTTTTACGTGTTTGAGCTATATAATGTGATGGTGCTTAATGCTCTAATGATGATACAACTGCACTGCAGCACCCCGTCACTTTGGTCTGACTAATGTTGACGAATACATTAAATCATGCATTCTACTACAAGCCCGTATTAACCTTTTTCCGTTTCAACAAGATAAAACAAAGCAAGTTGTAGGAAACTTGTGTCGGTGAGCATGGTTTCGATAATAGGCTGTGTATGTAATTCTAAAAGAATATCATCACGACAAAAAATCTCAGTGTGTGTCATCCGGTTGATCTAATAGAAAAAAGTGAGTAATGATGATGATGAAAATAATGTTGGTGGCGGTAGAATGGTTATGGCACTATAAAATATGACAAAATCCGCCCCCAAATTTTATTTATTTGTTTTTGTTCACTGCGTTTTTTCAACCATGCATCAACCAATAAAGCAAGCAACATAACTAACTACCACCATAAATATTTTTGCTATTGAATATTTGTCACTCAAACGGAAAATTTGTGGTGTTATCAGAAAACAAGAATTGACTTTACTAACTTATATATTTTTATTGCTAAATTATTATGGTTTTTTTTCATGATGACGACAAATTTTTAAAGGAAAAAAAACTGCTACGTAACGTGCCACATTCCACTAGAGAGTTTTAAATTGTTGTGCACACAAACTGTTTCAACAATTTTATGCTGTTTACACATTGCTGACTGATGCGAAAAGTCGAAGCAATGCTTAAACTAGCCACAACGAAGTTCTGCTGCTACGCTTTTTTTTGTAAAAAAAATTGAACATAACAAAAATTTCTCTACATCTCTCGCTATTTGTATTTACTCAACTAGAATAATATATTATGTACAAAGGTAGGCATCTGGATAGGGGTTGTATTTCACAAAAAAATGCATAAACAGAACTAAGTATTTTATGTTCTGTTGCATAACGTAATACAGTGTTTGTGTTGTAGTTTGTAGACCGGCATTCATAAAATGGAGCAGGGTAAATGACATGGAAAAATTCATAACCATATGCACACATGCACTACAAAAACTCTGGCTGTTGAGGTTGAATGTAGGGAGGTGGTTAAGAAGGAAGTAGTTCTTTTAGAAAAAAGAAAAAAAATGTATACTACCTAAAAATTTTCCAGTTTACTGCTCATTGTAGATCATCATCATCATCGCGGTAAATATTAGCCTAAAAATATCAAAAGGATTGACATGGTACACACGTGTAAATTTATAAGTTTATGCTAATTGTTAAATTATCATTATAGTTAACAACAGCAAATAGAGAAGATGCTTTTATATCTGAAATAAGTGCTTATCTATCAAATATTTGAATGGAAAATGTACCTATTTATTGTTATTTTTGGTTTACGCAAACCTTCTAACGATTCCATTTTTGCAAATTTACACAAGTGGTAAAGTTTTGTACTAGCTCTGCATTTCCATCATTGCACCTCAATTTCATCCCTGGAAGCAGCCAATTTTGTCTCATTCTTAAAATTTCCTTCGCCTCCAACAATTGCTGCCAACATAATCATCATCATCAATGCCCCCACTCCTATTGTTTCAACATTATTCACGTCATCTTGAAATTTAGCTTATTTTTCTACTAGAATGGCTTTGCAAATGAGTATATAAATGCACTTCGTTTCCCCTCACCTCGAAAGTTTTATTTAAACTTGTGTGCTTTTGTAAAACCCTGTAATCATTTCAACTAGCATACTCAATGATAACGACGATAATAATGATGTGATGTTGATCTTCATCATTGCCGGTGTAATAATAATATGTTTGTAAACTTGAAACAAACACACTAACTCTAAGACTTTAAAATATATCATGCATGCATGTCTACAACTTGTATCCGTTCCAAGAATGGATCAAGTTCAAGTTGAGAACATAGTTGCATAAAAAGAGATGTGTCTCTGGACGGGTGTACTTGAATTGTACCTTTTATGAATTTTTTTTTTCTTAGAAAAGTGAAAACGACAACCTTATCACCATAATCATCCATCACTCCCATATTTTTTGTCAATACTGTTGTAGTGCAGAAAAAGACACAGGATAAATATAAACAAACCATAATATTTGATGTTGGTGTTAATGACGAGTACCCAATTCCATCGGTCCTCCACACGGTTGATGTTGCCGTTTGTATTTGTGCGTTGATTGCCGATGATGGTTATGATGATGTGGATTGTTATATTTGCAGAGGGACGGAACAACAAATAAAAAAGCAAGCAAGCGAAAAAGCAAAGGTAGTGGAGATGATGATGATGTGGTGAGTAGTATGAGGATGATGAGATGATGATGTTACACGGCTGGATGATACAGAGTAGAGAAACAGTAAAAATTAACTTTATGTATCTACCAGCGCTTTTTCATTGTTAAACAAATAAACTGACTGAGAGTGGAAAAATTGTCATGAAAAAAAAAATTATGCTTACTAAACATTTCTATGTAAATACTCAACAGCTATTTCATAAATTCTACATATTTTCAACATTAACACACAAGACTAAAAACATTATTTCGGCTACACAGCAGAAAAAAAGCGAAGAATAATTATGTTTGTTAATAATAACAATAAGGCATAAGTATTTATGAACATTATGTAGTTTGCTGTTTAAGCTAAAGCGAAACTTTTGATGTTACATAGTTCTGTACCTGCGACAGCATTTATTCTCATTTTATTTACAATGTACAAATGTACATTCCTTTTCTGGCATGACTCTTTTATGAAGGTATTTACAGGGATGTTTTAACAAGTAGTGTTGGATGACAGTTTCGGAAAAATACAACGTATTCGCAGCGTGTAAATTAGTAAAATATTTCTCATTTGTCATCATCACTATCATCATATCTTCACCAATAATAACTATAAATAGCATCGTTGTACTAAAATCAGTACACAAATTCATCTTCACTCTCATCATCACCATCAACATAATTTTTTTAGTAATAGTCATCATTTTTTGTCAACATGAGAGAGATCCATCACATCATCAAACAACCATAAATTATTTGCTCTTCTTGCTGACCATGAATATATTTTAATGGTTTGATATACATACATTCAAATGCATGATGTTGTTGACGGTAGAGAGAGATGGTATTTCGTTTGGCAAGAGTTATTGTTTAGAATGACATTATTATTCTTGTGTTATTATCTACACAGTGGAATGGAAGGACTTTGGGTATTATGGCTCCCTTTTCTTTCTATTTATTCTTCTTTCTGAACGTTTAATGGGATGTGTTTATGTATGGGAAAAAGAAATAAAAATGTTTACTCTTTCGCTGACGTGGCTTCCTTCCATCATCCTTTAGAGTTGCTTACTTAAAATAGACGTGAGTACCTATATGCATGCAGTTGTAGCAATGAACACAACTTACTCTCGTGAAATCGAAAAAAATAAAATTTTCATTCGACCGAAAATGCAGAAGGCAGAATGTTTACGTACGTACAATGGCTTGCTTCAAACTCCTTCGTAAAGATAAATAAAATGATGACTGTGATCACGATGATGATAATGATGATGCTTATGTCCGGTGAAAAATGTGAGTACTATTATTTGTTATTGTTTGTTGAATAAAAGTATTTTTTGTAGCATTGTAACTCCATAGAATAATTACTTCAATGTGGACATTCCTCTGAAAAGAAAACAAGTTCCAAAACTACTACTGCAATTACTTGAAAGCTACCAGTAATTCGTTTTTTTGTTTCGAAGCCAAGCGAAATATTTTTTGTAGAGAAGAGAGAGTGAGTGAATGAAGGAAAACAGCAGCTTTTTTTACGGAATGACTTGTGTGTACCATTGGACCACCTTCAAATGTTTCATCCCTGAGAGATAATTATACTTTTATTGTTTTTTTCCCAATAACTTGTCTGTTGTTATTGCAGTGATTCTATGCTGTTCTAGAGGTAGCAAGGTAATAATATTTCGGAAAGAGCGTGCATAAACTATGTTTTTGGAATATTTGGAGAGAAAGTGAGACAGAAGGAGAGCCGGTAAATATGTATATTAAAGTACAGTAAAACCAATGCAGACAAGTATAAAGCCGCACAAGACAGAAAGAGCGAGAGAGAGAGAAAAGTAAAATTATAGTATAAAGTTTCATTTATTTATGTGGAATTCCAAAAAGGGAAAAATAAAAGTGTTATGTATGGTAGTCAGTGGTGCGGTGGTATAATGTTATAGAATCATGGATAGTGATTGTGGATGGATCCTGTTTCCAGGTTTCCTTCTTCTTCTTCGTCGTCGTCGTCTTCGTTTTGGCCAGCGGACGAACAAATAACAATAATCATA
>JAHZMZ010005488.1:0-13033 GCA_027743805.1 Lepidocyrtoides sp. E14
TAACACTTTATATGAATATACATAGCTGCATGGATAAGTGTATTACTGTACTTCACATTTTCGGAATTTTAATCGCTCACGGGTGTGGGAGCACGGTCATCAACAATTTGCCAATGTGCATAGCGTAAAATATAGAACTGGAGGTAAAAACCATAAGCTTTCAAATATGTCAATCTGAAAACTTGTAATAGCTGACTTCTGAAATAAAAAGTTGGAATAGGAGAGTTTTGCAAAAAGGTATGTAAGGAGTTATGTTACCACATTTCCCAAGTACTGGTGGTGCAGATAAAATAGAATAAAAAGTTTGATGAAGCAACATGCAGAATGGATGTTATTTGGATTTAGAGGACCATGATGATGTGATTTTCAGTATAATAAACATCACGATGCCCCAAAATTCATGTTTGCTACCTACATAATACCTGGTCATTCATAAACCTTACATTTTATCTTCAACAAACAGCCCTTTGCCAACAACGATAGAATCCAACCCCAAGAATTCATTTACCAGACACCCAAGGGGAAAGTATTTACTTATTGAACCTTGCCATATTTCATTTTGAAAATTAATCACAGCTTAGAAATGCAATTTATGTAGGACAGGTCCAAGATTTGCCAAACGAATTGTAAGAAAAAGTTGATGAAGTGGAAAGTCATTTATGCCTTACTTTGTAGTTTGTAGAGATTGCAAATAAGTTTCATCCGTCTGTAAATCTGAAAATGCTTCCAGGTAACAGTGTAGAGAAAATGCTTATTGAATTGTAAGAAACGGTCACTGGAAATAGTTATTGGTGTGTAATTTCCGACGGATAGAAACTTAGGATAGAAAATAATTAAATGTGTTCACATGTATAAAGTTAAGCAAACGAATCTTGCGACCAAATCTTTAATACTAAACCGCATTCATGAGTACATCTAATAGGAAATAGGTAGCCAACAAATTCGTCAACACGAGTAAAAAACCGCAAATAAAACAGAAGAAAATAGAAATAGAAGCATAATTTTGATTAAGAATCGGAAACCAAGATAGAAATCACACTAAGTCACTTCCAAATCAAACTTATCAAATATTCCATTTCCTAGAATTTACTCCAGAAGCTAATTACCATCATTACCTAGTTGGCATTAAAAGATGAAACGCCTCAGTAGGCAGTTTATCTGTATTCTGTATTTGTAAATACTTGCGTATTATTATTTCCGTGGGCAGCCATACTTAGTAGAAAACCTAAAGGAGAAATAAAAGTTCTACATCAAGAAATCTTATTCTACATAGCTGTTAGTATACGATGAGTCACTACTAATTATGAGATGAAAAGATAAGTGCGCATACAAATAATCTAAAATAACTATAAATTCATGTTCACGTTCTGGCAGATAAAATGTATCAAAATCAAATGAATTTTCTGCATGAACAAATGAGAAACTCACAAAAAGATCTTCTGTCTTTGTTGGTTGGTTATTGCATTAAATCTATGACTATGACGACGTCCTAATCAAATAAACATACGAAGCAATGTCATCATTTTATTAAAGAACTGTACAGGAAATCTTGTTAAGGACTCAGCATGATATTCTTTCAGTATATGAATCTCCAAGCAAAAACACAATGCTGAAGACTGGTGACTTGGTTAGTTGGTAGCAAAATAGTCAAACAGAATTTTCGTTCAAACTTACGGGCGCCTTTCGACTGACGATTTAGACGTGTAGACTTTTATATAACCTGAACACTGTCTGCTCAAGACAAGGATATTATATGTAAACAGCAAAGTGGTGTTTATTAATAATATTCCAACAATTTTCCTAAAACGTACTACCTTGGTAAGGAAAAACTTGCTTGTGGAATTATGCTTACATCTGCTGCTATTATTAGGCCAAATAAGGAAGTATAGTTTCTATCCATTTCTTTAAAAGTCAATAGAGAACGACAGGAGGCTTGAACAAACCCGTTTCGTTTCTACTGGGATGAGATACACATCAAAAGTGTTTTCATTTTTGAGGATTTTTCTGCTTCCATATAGGACCAATCTCTGTTACCGGTCACATATGCTTACACTTTTCTAAATTTTACAACAACTTTATCTCATTCGGTTAAATTGGAAAAGAAAAAGGAAACAACTACCACCAAAAATAATATACCTAGTGTGTAGTATCTGAATGCACCCTCTTTAAGGAGACATGAAACAAAAAATAAATAAAATAGTATACAAAAAGGAAAAAACTGTCCATTCCCATTATCATCTTCTACCGATGACAAAAATTGTTGTTTTTTTCAGCCTCATTTGAGTTTATCTGACATGGTAAATGGGGAAAATTGTAGCTTCTCTCTCTAGCATTTAAAATGAAATATTTCCGTATACATGAATTAATTATATACGTATATACTACGTATACATAAGTATTGTAGACGCGGTGAAAGAAATCCAAGAGAAATTTTGCAATTCATTTGATATGACCCTACATCCTTTGAGATTCGGTCACATTCATAAACACAAACATGGTGACTTTTCCTCTGAAATTGAAATGTATTTGAATCTATCTCAATATTCCAAAAAGACATTGAACAACGTTCCATAAAGGATTTGGGACACGCACGCTGCGTGCAATTTATTTTTTCTACTGTACGAAAACTGTAAATATCTACAGTCGTCCCTGTCTATAAACATGATTTTTGCTTGTATTGATGTCGTTTGAGGTCACCTCATATAATAATACATTTTGAATTTTCGTGAACATAATATATAGAAATGACAGGTTTCATACTGGTGTTTACAGCAAAATATTATGTACCTATCCACACACATACAACATGTACTTACATGCAAGGCAGAACTACAAAGTGACATTATTTCCAGCAACATCATTTATCCAATTTTGTTCGTAAATTGAAAATGTTTAAGGCCACGCTCAACTGCTTAGACGTTTGAAATGAAATGACGTTTTGATATTTTACACAAATACATAAGTTTAGGAGTAGCTAGAGCTGCGAGTGTAGAGAGAAGAACATTCTCAAAATCGCGACATGATCCCGGCCATAACAAACAGTCCACCATACTTACGTGGTGGACGGACAGTATATATAACGTGTTTGTGAGATGGAGATAAGATGACAAGGCGTGTGTGCTCGGATGGAAAGTGAATGCGATGCTGCACGTTTCACTTCAATTACTCATGCTCTCTCCTCTCCTTTTCCTGATTGGTATTCCGTCCAGTGTCCACCAGCTGTCCACTTAACTGGTCTGCTGAGAACTTGGTGGAATGTAAAAAGTGGTTTTCTCTCCTTCCTTTCCCATTACATATTTTTGGGAAAACCTAACGCCTTTTCTAGTACCACCGCTCTATGCCTTTCTGACCGAAACGTGAATAGATAACTAAGAGAATATCTATCCGAAAAAAAGAATATACTAAAACATAATAATCATCAGCATGACACTATGATGTTTCATGTCATGTCAACAGCAGCCATATTATTGCCACCCAAGGTAAAAAAAAAATTCCACACTTTTCTTTGTCTCTACCTCATCTTCTCTTTTTTTGAAATATTACTTCCCTTGTCTAGTTGTCAGTTCAAAAGTCTTTTTTTTCATCTACAGTACTCAGCACACACCTCACCATTCTAAACATTAGTAGTTCCATGTTTTTGCCAGTGTTTTTTACTCTCACTTTGACTTTGCCTATTTGTTGTGCGGAAATGGACGTTTAAAACTTTTGATCTAACAAAAATGTACACCATATTTTTTATGAAGTGTTACCACTCCTACATGGTTTTGTTAACAAGCATGTGCAAAATTTAACAATTTTTGCTTCTTTGACATGGACTAATGCTGCTGTAGATAGAAAGGGGCAAAAAGTGTTACTGATGCTGTTGCAATATGCCGCCTTCTCATTACTATATCACCGGCAGCGTATGAATGCTTGATTCATGTCAATGCAACGCCCGAACGTAAAAAATGTCAGTACTTTATCATACTTGTGATGATGATTAACCACGACTCCATTTCGTGACGAATGAATATGTTCCATAATTTTTATACTATGAAATTTTACAGGTGAAGTGGTACTTCTGTGAAGTTGAAAGTACACCTTGTTCCCAAAAGGTAATGTCATAATTTTTAAACATCAATAAAAAATAAAACCCCGCACCTCTTCCTTAATGTCTCTGAGCTTATATACATATCTGTCTCTCCTTGATTTTGGCTCGGAAATGAATTTAGTACATGTGACATTGCTTGAGTTCAGAGAAAGGTAGTAGTAAAACTGGTTGCAGAAATTTTATGTCTAGTAGGTATGGTCACAGTCATAATAATATAACGAAGCAAGTTACAATGTGATATGCGTCTGCAGCTCATTTTTACAATTATTGCAGCACATGACAAAATTTTTTTAAACTACATTTTAGATACGTTCTAACTAATAAAGTAATTATACATATTTCGGCTATTTGCTCAATATTGTTGCGCGAGATGGTTGAGATATGAATGCATTATGAGTCATAAACATGGCTTGTAGAGGAAACCGTGTTTTGTGTATGACCACGCCTAAAACCAGGCGTATATTTAGGGAAATACAATATACAATACGCACGTAGTAATTTCTGATTCATCAGGTTATGTTATACAATTTTGAAGGGCCAATAAATATTTTAGGTTGGTTAATACTGCAAAAGTTGGATTGCTGTGTACATCGCAAGCAATTTGGAAGAGCAGGTTTCCCTGATAAACATTTCTACATGTTTCACGACAACCCACCAGACTGCATATTATGTAGGTCTGTAGTTCTGTAAATACTGATAATATTTAGGTAAATAACTGAAGTGAACTGAAGAGATTCAAAATTTATTGAAAGAATGCCATATGGACAATGCCACAAACTGAAGTTCATATGTGTCTACTTACTAAAATAAATACGCCTTCTAAAAATGTTATTCTTAATGTATTTGAGTATGGTATTTCTTTTCCTAAAAATACACAGCTACACAAGCTCAAAAATTCTGTGAGAATGAGAAACTCAAGGATGCTATATAAAAACAGACTTTGCAAAATTCCATTACACATCTGCTATTAATTTGTTTTATCCATTTTATTTAACTGTTTGGTTTAACAAGTATTTATTTCACTTTATTTTTATTCCCAACCATTTTACGAAGCATTAAATGCTCATAAAACTTATCGGAAAGTGTGTCCACTATGTCACTTACTAGCAACTTCCTGTGGAGTTTGCACAGGGTCAATAAAAATTACAGACACACAATCAAAGTGTTCAATGACCTGTTCACTTGCACAAAACAACAATAAAGAACAAGCAAGCTGAATGGTCCGTGTAATGGGAATAATTGCCCACAAATATTTATCGACGTTTCCCACACTCTGTTCCCATTAGCTGTCACGTAGTCTGGAAAAAGCTAAAGAACACAGTAAATTGAAATACAATAACTTTTCCAATGTCAATTTCCTGTCTCTGTAGATCAAGAAAACAACCCGAGTGGTATGTGGCTCCGATTGATGATCGATGTGGACTATCTATGTTCTGGGCAAACATTTTGAATATTTATAGGTACATATAAATACTCTACCAAGACACTGTATTATGAAGCGGGAACAAAGGCAGCTGGATTACTGTAACTAATGTCTTATTGTGTGTGGGTGTACAATGATTCGTAAAATATTAATGACAACTAATTGAGTAAGTCAAATAAGCATGTGTGTGCTACAACTTCTTACTTTTTATATATCACTTACTGAATGATATTTTGATTGCGTGCCTTCTTCCGCTCCAAAAGGTATACAACAGTATTTATGCAGCAAAATGTACAATTAGTTTGGCCGATTGGACTAGTTGCCAAACAATTTTTAGTATCGATACGTCTCAATATAAAATTTCTTTTCCAATAGAACAGTAAATTATTTCTTCATGATGTAGTCCTTAACAAGCTTATTGCTCTAATATTTAATAACGTTTCATGCATTCTGGTATTCTTATTATGGAATCATGAACCATGATTAATAGATCTTTCTTAAAAACGCCAACAATTGCTCCGCGTTTACTCGCTATATTCATCACTTGCAAGTCATAGGAACAATCAGTTTTTTTCTGTAAAAAATAGAAAGGAGGAAGCAACTTTACATGATATAGAAAACTAAAAGAGCGCAGACCCAGTCAATAAACTATCCAATACCATTAAACCACCAAATTGTAATTAGGTAGTAATAACTCTCTGATGGCAATTAAATATTTTAAATATTCGGGTACCAATGTATTTAGTGGTGTTTGGTTTTAGCTTAGAATCATATTTGGATGCATGGATTTCAATAACTGCAGTTTTGCTAGTAAACGTGAGGTGTAATATACTTGTGTACAAAATTTGGTGTTGATCCGTCAAGTGGTTTTTGAGATATTTACGGACGAACAGACAGGATCGTTATTGCATTAACTATCTCATGTACGATTTCATAGCTTTGTATAGTATTCAGGATTCAGGATGCATATTACTATAGTAAGTCAAAAATTTAAAGAGAAGCAAGCAGTGGTAGCCATGAAATGATATACCTAGTAATGGAACATTTCTATTTTTATATCATCCTCTTTTCCTTCAGAACGGAATTACAAGTTATTCAACAGCTCAGAAACAAGCCCGGAGGATACTGTGGCGGCAACAGCATTCGCACTCCAGCGGAAATAAGTCAATATTCCATGGTCGGGGTAACTTAAGATGAACTCAGCAAAGGGTTGCATACTTTAATCATAGGACGTCAAATGGTGTCGTTATCAACGTCAATGTGAAAAGGTTAAATAAGAATAAACGACATGGTGAAAATATTACAAGGTTGATGTAATTTAGCTGATTTGTGTGCAGAATTTAGACGAGCTTTTTGTGAGTTTTCACTATTCACGAGTATGTTACGCAGAACAATTAAAAATAAAATATATTTTGTACATGTCGCCACGAAAATATTAAAATTATGTATTACAGACTGTATATATTCCATAATTTTGTTCTTGTATACTTGATATTGTTCATCAGCCTTACTTACACATGCAAAAACTATTGCAGGTCGAAATGAAACCTTTGTAGATAATGGATACCTACTACATACTCATTTTTGTTTCCTTATTTTCCCCGTAGTACTCAATTTAAAGTGTAAAGCTGTAATGATGGAATGGGTCTTATTACTATGATTTGCCTTAAAGGATATGTGAAATAAATGGCCATTCATTTCTCGTAAAACATGCGAAAATGTGTGTACTCTACAGAATAAATACATGTTTAAAAAATACCTTCACAGGCAATAAATTATTATTGTAGGCATGAAGTGAAAAAAAATTGTTGGCATACCTAGCAATCTTGGTATGTACAGATTCTTTTTTTGTGAGCTCAACCAAACATAATAATATTCGTAACCGTCATCATTCTAACTATTTAATACGAGTTTGATTATCAGCACCCCGTGTTTAATTTTTCTTTCTGGAAATATATACATCTTTCTTTTTGTCTGCAAAACTTTTCCATGCGACTAAACTCACTAATAATAATACACTATAATACTTCTGCTGCTACTGTGGTGATATGTACATATTTTTTCGTTTCACTAGTACATACCAGCAGCGTCGTTCTGCTTTTTTTTCTTCTCTTTTTGTTGGTTGATGTACAAAATGTACACTGATAGGAGGCGTAAATGTATGTATTTATGTAGAGGGTAATAAAAATATACACAATTCCTTATTTCCACACTACTATTATTATTTTTTATTATAATGCTCCGCTATTATTATAACCATTATATTGTCTCGCCTGTATGTGTTTGTTGTGCCTTTTAAAGATACACATGCCAACCATACCACAAAAACACATCCTACGTTTTTCACCAATTCATCTGGTGCACTTTTCCTCTCTCCTTCATGGTTGGGTCGCGTCTGTTTTCTCTCCATCACCATTATTTATCCACATGCATACCAAAATGAAGAAAGAAGTGAGCAAGGCAGTTTTTGCTCCTGCTATTATTACTACTACTATTATTATTATTTCCTTCGTCATGATAGTCATGTTTTCCTTTTCCTATATTAAAAATACACGCATGTACGAATCAGTATAAAGGAAGTATACTATTGATAGAATGCATAATATGAAATAAAGGTAAAGTAAGCACACGGTCCTCTATTGACCAAGTCTTTTCAGCAAAGAAATACGAAGGAAAAGGAAAATGTCTTGTACACATTCCTCAGCCTTTTTTAATATTCGAGAGGATAAAAAAAATGAAAAGGATGTGAATGAATAAGAAAAATGAACGCATGTACATGGAAACAAACAAATCACCTTCTCTATTTGCAGGTACATGCCATATCAAAGAGTAAGAGGGAGAGAAAGGGGGAAAAAATCTTGAATAAGTGCATAATACGTTTATGTTGTGTGTATGTATGTATGTATGTATGTGTTTGTGTGCTTATCTGTGAGAATTGTATATACGAAGACAGAGGTTAAAAAGCCAAATTTAGCAAAGAAAACCATCACCACCAAGTCAATTTTGTTTTGACTTCTATCTATCTTAGTAAGTTTGCTGGGTATACCTGGTATCGGTTGTAGAAGAAATTGCACCTGCTTCTTACACAACAAGTATTCTTTAATAATGAACAAATATACTTTCTAACTACACATTCCTTTATCTCCTTGCTGAAACGTTTTTTGAAATAATGAGGATTTTGCTGGTTCCCTTGCCTATTTATTTGTTCTCTGTGAAAAAAAGAAGATTTATCTTGAGATGTACTTAAGAAATCGACATTGGTATTAAAAGTAAGGACAAGTAAAGGTTTAAGTATGCGTATATAACACATGGCTGTATATACAAATATAATATGTAGCTCCTGCATAGTGTAAAATACACTTTTCGTTTTCACTGAAACGAACAAGCGACAAGTTCCATGAATTGGAAAATTTCCAACCTCCCTACCTTCAATGTCTAGTTTGTTCTTCCCACAGTTGACATTGACAACTAAGAGATTGAACAAGGGGAATAATTTTGTCTTCGTTATCAATAGGAACCAATTTAAAGAAACGGTCATAAATGTGTCGCTGGTAATGATAAAACAGTGGCAGTGTGTGCCTGCTGTACACCATTTAAAGAGGATTAACTTTTCAGGTTTGAATAGTTTTCAGTTTCTCTATTTATCATTGAAACCTCATATAAAATTATTTGCACGCCATTAACACTCACGCAGCAAGATTAAAATTAATATCTGAGCAATGAAAGGTAATTTTAAAAAATTATGATATACTAGAAGACAAGACGTTGCTGATATTTTATATCAGATTTTTACTGGATTTGAACTTCATTGCAAGGACAAATGGACAAACATGCGACACTCAATTCCAACTTTGCAACTTACAGCCACTTGATAAAGCAAATGGTTGAGTTGTGCTAGCAAGCACGTGAACGTGAAAAGGGAACTATTTTAAATATTCAAGTAGAATACATACCTAAGCCAAATTATGTATTGTGTGTTACCATAGCAAATAGTAATTTGTATAGTTCCACTTCTGATTGTTGGTGTCATTTGCATGTTGTGCTTCTCAGGAAAAACAAACCCTCAAACCCATCCGTTTTCCATTCCTATTTACCTTTCATTCTGTCCCACGCATGACCTGAATCCAAACAAGACAAAAATGTGAAGGAACAGAGAAAGAAAACAAATTTACAAAAACAAATGATTTATGTTTGTGTCAAATGTAGTCAGGGAAAGTGAAATTTTACCTCGAAAATGATGAATGACTGGTTCCCTTACCTGTTCTTCTACCTGTTATACCTGTTCCAATGCATACATACATACTTACACAATATTATGCCAATATATACACAATGACATCACGGCAGCACCTGCATTCATTTATTTGGCGCCTACATTGTTTGCAGATTAAGCTATCATGTAGTTAGGTACATAATATGCAGAATGTCAGAAGCATCCGTCATTCATGACAAAAAAAAATAGCCGGAATGAACATTTTAGACAGAAGGGACGCAGATTTTCCTGTAGACTTAATTAATACTTTCCCAGATGAAATGAGCAAAGCTGCATAATACTTTGGCCATGTCTGTATATCATTTGCCCGTTAATGAGACTAAAACACAAACAAACCCTTGGATTATGATGTGTTTCAATAATGACGGGATCAAAGGGAGCGAAAATGAATGCTTATGTGTAAGTATACAAACGTCGCTCTCAAACTTTTAAAAAGTTGTATTCCCACTGCTAGTTTTAATAATAATTATTTTTATTAATTGCAATATTTAATGGGAAACTAACAATAAACGTGTGAAGCTTGAACACCTGAGCCATGCGTGATATCCCATGCCTGAATGGAAAAGATGCCGCAGGAAAGCATATAATATCTGAAACAAAAGAAACTAGTTTATTTTGAATAGGAAGGACAGAAATGTCCGTTGTCATTGTTATGATGACTATCAAGCTTATGCAAACAGCAAAATCCATTATCGGCAAAAACATTCACTCAGCTAAGCCCAATTTACCACTGTGATGAATTTCGGTCAGTGCCAAGTTTCAGAACTCTGCTATCTCTATCTCATTCAATTTGAGCCATCTACGTATTTCCGACTTGAAGCAGGGTGTAGAAATTAAAAGTATGCATATACACATACAGAGAAAGAGAGAGTGAGATTATAAAGGATTGCGGCTTAATTGTTATTCAACTCTTTCCAATTCTTTTGTTTCCCCACAGAACGGTTTACTTTGTTGTAAACTTATTCACAACATACTACTTTGGCCATTACTAAATTATGCGGATAAAACTTTCTAATTGAATGAGTGAATTCACCAGTATTTTAGGTTTTTTGCGAATAAATAAAGCTTGATGTTGACGAGGTGGAAAGCCATTATTTATGTCCTCATTTTAATCAAATGAATCATCACTGTTTTACCTTCTCACAAAAACATTATTGTAAAAGTAGTGTTTTTTGCAGGGATTTGTCCTAGTTGTAGGTGTTTGTAAGGACTCATTTGGAACTTTTTGAGGGTTTTGAACTAAATACTACTGAGGGGTAAATAAATACATTTACATAATATATTTTGGAGTTATATTCTTGCTTATGTGCATGCAAAAACCGTTAATCTCTGCCCACTCTAAACAATACGCAGCCGAAATGTGGGAGAATAGAATGAATCAGAATAGGATTTACTTTTGTAACTTTGTGAGACAATGTGTATAGAAGCATAATATATGTAATTCTTTTGTTACGAGAAATCCTTTAGATTCATTATCTATCATGCCTATCTGAATTTCCGATAATAACTGAATTTCCCATTCATTATTTCTCCAAAATGGATAAGTACTTGCAGACAAAAACATAAAGAGATACAGAGAAAAAGGAAAAGTCTATTATCAAAACTCATTCCTTTCAACCGTCACCATAACTATAATACTGTCATTATGTGTGAGGATAAGTACCTTTAGGTAGAAAGCGATGATAAATCGTAGAAGCAGGGACAGAGGAACATGAGGAGAAGGTATTGTAAGCCGTACTTCAGACCAGCAGCATCCCTCTCTTAATTCGTAATGCTACACTTACATACATACATAAATGCATGCAGAAAATCGTCCAACTTTCCAAGCATGCAAGTAAATAAACTGCATAATATGATGATGACAACAGAAAAAGTAAACGTTTGGCTAGTAGTGGTTGGAAAAGGTAGAAAGTGTGCATTCAGGAGACTATTGTTAAAAGAAGGAAGGATCTGTAGTGTCGGAATTATTTTTTTCCATACCATCAGCATCACTTCTGCAGGTGTTTACTTAAGTTGATATAATGGGATATTTTTGCAGAGCATCATGCGTTCATCCTGCAGCAACACAACAAAAGTAACCCAACAACGTCGGCTAGCCAAGCCATTTTACATTAAGGGAAAGTGTGAGTGAGAGGGAGTGAACATTGAAGAAATTGAATGCTATGAACCACAAACACTGGGAAATTGAGTGCATATGCATGCATACATATAAAAGCCGACAACTTACTACCACCATCACTATTTCAAATTCTAGTATTCTTAAGGATGATGAGGAAGTAGCGTTTTGAATTATATGGAAAAGAACACCGTTGTTTTGCTCTTAAAAGGACTGTATTATGCAGAAGAAAAATACGATTTTTTGTCAATTTCACTTTCAGCACTTCACACAAAATAAATGCAGGTAACAATGAGTAAGGTAATGTGCATTTATAAAACTGGGTCTTATCACACTAAACCAAATCCGGAGACTGCACAGTAGGTACCATTGCATTGCATCATTTTACACGGGCTTCCTGTGTATCTTTCATGAAAATTGAGTGGAAAAGCACTGCATCTGTTCCTTTTTTGCAAAATCTGTCCTACGTGAAAAGTTATTTATGTGATGCAATGGACAAGTGAAAAAAATAGAAATAGGCCTCTGGAAACATTCATTACACATTATCTTTTTATACTGCGACATTAAGGACTCCGGAGACATCAATCTTTCATGTATCCATCCATACCAGGTGTTAAATTAATCTTATAGTTTTACTGCGTGAAAGCACGTGGAAAGAGAAAGAAGCGGCAACTGAAGATAAAACTGAAAGAAAGTGAGACTTTTCTTTTCTATTACCCTGTTAGTTTTGATAATCACTTTTGTCCTAATACATCAATTCTGTAGAATAGGTGTGCTTCTTTCTACAGATACAATCGAGTAGGTTTCCATATACCTTAGCTGTGAATCTGGCAGCCCAGTAGTGTCAATAATAATGTACTTACCTAGTTCAAATAAGAAAGAAGAGGGTGTAAGCAAAAAAAAAACTTTTCCTTCGCATACACTCGCCGTCAGTTAGTCAGGCACATAAGTAACTTTTATTTTCGCCTTGAAGAGAGAAGAAGAGAGTATCGCATCGCGAAATGGGTTATTCATCAAATCGGCTTAGCAATGTAATATATGAATGGAATCGAGGAAATTACTTTTTACACATTATCATGTGCCTATATTGCATTCCTCCATCCATCCATCCATCCATCCATTCACCTTTCT
>JAHZMZ010005489.1:0-12015 GCA_027743805.1 Lepidocyrtoides sp. E14
ATTTTTAGGGAAGGAAGGTAGGAATGGTGAGGATGGAAGGATTTTTTGTGGCTATTATATAGAGACGAGAGGAATAATAATATCTTTTATACTTTTGTCCTTACAAGGTGGATAGGTATGTAGTCACTATCTGCTTAATAGTGGAGCGACGTGGAAGGCAAATGATTTGGGCCAAAGTACGGGCGAGACGAAAAATAACGAGTGTGTCGTAGATTGAGAGATGTGATGCGACTAAAAGTGGAGGGTATTTGGACCCCAGCTTTTATGTGTTAATATTATTGAACAGGCTTGTTCGTGTGAGACGAGCGAACGAGTAAAGTAAAGTCTCATGTCTATATGGCATTTGGCTTCGTTCCTTTATTTTTTATGTATAACTTTCAATTAAGTACGAAGTAAAACGAATGCAATGACAAGAAGGAGAAGAGCAAAAGCAGCAGCGCAGTTCTCTCACGAAACAAATTTTGAGTACATGGTATAGCAGTGGTGGTGGTGGCCGTGGTACAATTCTCTAATACTTATTTTTTTTTGGGTTCGTTGTACATATTTTCGATGTGTGGAGAATAGAATAATATTCAGCCGTTCTGTTGTCCCTTTTCGTACAAAAGGCCTGTCATATTCCCCTTCGTTCTTTGCTTCGTTCGCTCTCATTTGTGCTTGCGAGCATTCCTTGTTGAAGTTCTCTTTGCAACCTTTCTTGCTATTGGATGTCTGCGTATGGTATGTGCTGATGCTGGCATTGTGTGATGAGAAATGATAAAGCTTGTGTTTTTTTTCTCTTCAACAAGCCTTATATTATTACCTATTCAGTTTTTTTTGTGAATATATCTCCTGTTGTTGTTGTTGTAGTTAGTTCTATCTATACCAAGTAATATATAAGTATGCAATGCTATTCCTGGTAGCCAGCGGAGAAGCTTATTGTTAGTAAAGGAAAATGACGCTTTTGTATAAAATGTATACCTACATGAAAGCCCATTCCGTCTTCGAAAAATGATGTTATTATTATTATTATTATATTGGATGCTTCTCTTGCATTGAGGAATTTTGTATCAATCACATGCATATCAAATATAAATGCTGCACAAAACAAAACCAGAAAATATTAAAAGCTGGCTGCTCAGCATTCACTGTTCACATTGATAACATTATAATATAAGAAAAGAAATAATAATAAAGTGTGAGCTTTTATTGAGGTGAACTTGCTAAAAGGGAATATTATTTTATCTGCTCACACACATGTAAGTATGTAGTAAAAAGACGGTTACACAAGCCATATGGATTAGTTAGTTCTCTGTAGATGTGGCTTGATTGTTCAACTGAATAGGAATTTTCTATTGCAATGATGATCATTCATGTAATAATAATACGTGAGAATAGAATGAATCTGCTTAAACATATCACATTCTTCTTGTATTTTTTTATATCATTTATTTATTTACCTGTAAACATTCTCTCGATAATCCCCACCTCTGTCATGCATTTACCACAAAAAAAAAAAAGTTTGAATCGAAAACAAAATGAGAATTATCATCTCTCTCTCTCACTCACTCTGTCTGTATTATTTACAAGCAATAATTCTGTTTAAGGTAGAGAGAGATGATTTGATTGCATTGCACGCATATATAAGTACATCAAGCACAGCAGAAAAGCACATACAGAATTTTATCATTATCAGGCTGCCTACATTGGTTCATTGATATAATATGTAACACAATGATTATTATTTAAGCGTAATAAAAGTTAACTTAGGTAATATGTATTATGTATTTTGAGCATTTTAAAATTCTCGTGGAAGAGCAAGTCTTTGCATACTGCTTACTTACTACTACTACCTACAAGTAGTTGTTATTTCATAAAATGTTTTTCGATAGATGAGCCCAACAGAGAACAGCGGCGGCTTTAGAATGATGTGTTACTACTATAATGAAGAGGATGACGAAGAAGGAGGAGGATATGATGACTAAAATGACTGGATCACGAACGATACGGTGATGTTTTTGTTGCTTCATGTTGCTAATGATGATGGCGATGACGATGAAAGAGTGTAATTCCCTATGGGCAATGTCTAACCTCAGATTTTATGAGAGAGATGAGGAATCAAGTCCCTCGCTTATTGTTATTACGTACAAGATGCTGCGTACTCATGTACATACATTTTTCTCAACAATAATATGAATAATAATATTCTTCTTGGTAGCAGAAAGATACGCTGCGGCTGACACATTAGCGTGAATTTTCAACCAAAATACATGAACAACATGAATTTACTGGATGATGATGATATAATGTAAGATGAGCGAACAGACCGAGTTAGAGAGAGAGGTACACTCTCTCGTAACGAGACTGATATGTGGGGTGGGTTAAGCGATTGAAAGAACTCAAAAGCCGAGTGCTGAGATTCCATTAAAAAGCTTTTTGCATGAAAAGTAAACCAAGTTTGAAGTTTTTTTTTATATACATGGTCTTGTCTTCTTGTACAAAGACTTACTTTTTAACTTCACACTTTTCAAATCTCATTTTTACGATTCATTCTGCTGTTGGGAAATTTTATGTAGTTTGTGTAAGTCATTCTCTTTAAGGAAACTATAACATGCATATTATATGCATTGCATTACGTCGTCGTAAGTATGAAGTATTATAATATTATTATGTATTGCTGGCTCTGCAGGCCGATTATCTTGAAGTTTTTATATGCTTATACGGCAGTTATTATTATTGTTATTATTCTATCAGTTTAGAAAAGAAATGGGAGGGCTACGATTTTAAAGAGACGACGTTGCTGTTGATTGTTAGAAAATGCATATAAAAAATCGGAATAATGGAAGGACCAGCAAGTTCCTTACACTTCACTAATCTTTGCGTCTGTCTACAGAGAGAAAAAATGCTGCCGCTGCTACAACTTTGTTGTTGCACAATAAAATCACTTTTTATTCATTGCGCTGCACTGCTGGCTGCTGCAATGCACTGTGCCTCCTGATTCCTTTAATTTGACAAAAGTACGAACAAAATATCAAACTGTGCAATGTAATATGCACGTATCTTTCAAGTGAAGGAATGGAAAATTTACTCAGCGTCACCACCGCACGGTTCTCGATGAGAAGGCAAAATGCTGCCATTTGCACTGGTATCTTGTGTAAGGTTTTCATTATTAAATATATGCATAGGGACAGAGGGAGTAGGGACAGGTACTCACTCGAATAGACTCAAACTGATACTTTGTGAGAAGCCAAGTACTGAAGCAGGTGGATAAAAAATGTGTATGGTTGAATCGGGTATCTATATTGATTGCTTCTTGCTTGCTTGGGCATACTCTGCAACCAGCTTTTAATTAGCAAACGGTCTTTGCTTCCAATAATACACGTCCAATTCATTATGCATAATATACAGTTGACAAAGTTTGACGTGACAATATTTCAGAGTGTAATGCATTTTAAATGATATAATCGCTGTTCAGAGTCCAAAAACAGAAACTTTAACGTTATATGAAGTACTTTTAATGAAACATTTAAAAGATTTTGTTGATGTGAAACCAATAAAATTACTACCAAATTGTATTGTGTGTTACATTTGGTTTCAATAAAATGTTTGATATGGTATTGACAATTGATGAGCATTTGTAAAATTTACCCGCAGGCACTTACATTGACGTATTGACTACATTCAGCAAGACATCGGTACCAAGAAAAAATTGGCTCATATAAAAGGGGGAAAGTACACTACTACTGATTTAAAAATAAAAGTTTATAAATTTAAATGTTTATAAAAATCAATTGCTTCTTCCTATTTTTAAGTAGCCGGCTTTAGTCAGGGTACTTAGTTTTTAGTTAAATACTTTAGACAAGGGATTTAACGAAAAAGATATTCAAACATGTTTTCATGATATTCAACAAGTTTGATAATTACCTATTCTAAGGTTGAAATTGTTTATGTGTAATCTTTTCTTGACATGTTCACAAAATTGTTTCTCTACATCTCCTATCAGCATTCTGCATACACCATAGTGTTCTTTTGTTTGACTTGTTGTTATTTGCTTTCGCTTGGATCGTATCATTTCAGGTAGTGCACTTGCAGTGCATGGAAAATGTATATAGGAATGTTTTGCTGTGGCTTCAAATCAAGTTTTCTGATGGTTATTAAAATCATTTTACTTTTTAAAGTTGTTTTATGCTCTAAAAATATGAGATGTATAGAGTCTTTCCTTGACTTCTTCTAGATACTCGGTCCAGAACAAATTGTGTAGCTAGTAAAACTTTGAAATAATAATTTGATGAATGTTTTGGGAATCCAGAGTTCAACGTTTCAGTTACAACTGTTTCATGTATAGTCACCTCAGTTTAATTTGTAAAAACACTAATGATGATGCCTGTATATGTTTACGAAAAAATTAAACTAGGATTGTCAATCAAAATCTTTTAGTGCTTGTAGTGCATATGCTCGGCATACATTTTAAATTGGCTCGTGCCATTCTAACTTTGCTGTTGTCTTCAAAATCGTAGGCTTTGCTTAATGTTGTTCAATTCCACACATTGTTACATTCGTAATAGTTGGGTATATGCAGTTATTAGCAAAGCAGATTAAGGGGATTTCATGTATTCATGAGATTAATGGATACTATATGGTTGACTAGATAGTAGGGAATAGAAATCGGTTATTTAATAGGTGGCAAAAGTAAAATAGTAAAATGTACACACATAGTTCAGTGTAATGAACCAACCTTGTCAGGGACGCATATTATTAACTTATTTCCTACTTATATTGGGAATCCCAATATACATGGGATTTTCCCAATCCCAATTTGGGTTATGTATACATCAAACTCAGAAATTTTTATGGAAGCTTTGACTTTTAGTTTTCATGAACTATTAGCAAGTTTCACGAGTATCTGATTGTGTTTCGCGACAAATCTTACTCGGTAGATAAACTTCTTTTGAAAGGAATAACTATTTTCTTGATCTTTAGCCCAAGAAAATTTATAAACACAATTATCATATTATGCATATCCTATAAGCCAACGTACTTTTCACCTCTCTTCTCCCTTGTATGATCTTCACCCAGTTCGGTAAGTAAGATTAAATGCAGCAAAAATCCATTCAGCGAAATGTAGTAAGCTTATTTATTTGAGTGTGAATCACATCACAGTAGGGATTTCCAATATTTTGTATGCACCCAACTCTCACAAATTGTTGTCAAATGGTGAGTCACAATCGGCTATTGACATTTTTGAAATTCAAGGAACTGAACCGAGTGAGTTGTTGACAAGATGAAATGACAAGAAGACAAGACAAAAACTGCCTATAATGTAGTAATATTGCCCACAGCAAATTATTCACTTAATTTATCTGCTTAGCACCTTGATTGCAGGAAAGTAAATATCTGGGTAGAAATTCAATCAAGTTTATGCTAGCAATCTGGGATATTTGCTGTCATCTATCGACATTTGAGCGTTCTACTTGGGTATTCTTTTTACGCATGATGAATCCATTTTTGTTTTGCTTCAAGCTTTTTTCCCTTTTTCATATCTTTTTGTGAGGTGTGAGCTATGAGGCAGCGTATCTTCAAAGCTTCATTTTCAGAGATCGGAGCTGATAGCATATTTCATTGGAAATTTCATATTATTTTGAAGATTTGTATGAAACCTCAACTTGTGTTGGAATAATGGAAATGTTGGACGGATAGTATCGCAGTCTGGAGTGTAGAATTTTCCAGAAATCTGAATTTGACCGTTGAATTTGTCACTACATTAGCGTTTATGGCATTTCGCTTCCGTGAACACTTGACGATTTTCTTTTGCTAGATACTTCAGTGACGGTTAATGTATGTACTTGTCTACTTAATGAGAAGCGTTCATGAACTACCAGTTGAAGACATGTTAGGACCGATGGTGGTTTCTATTTATGTATATGTATATTTTGTGTGTCCATGAGTCCATGGCCCATAGGCCGTTCAAAGTGTTCTCCACTATTCAATCACCTACTAAAGTATTTTACACCTGTGTGCTGCTATTAGTTTATTGATTGAGACGATTGTGTCAGTTGACAGAACGAAAATCGAAAACCTCTACATCACAGACAGTAAAGGAAAGCTTATAGGTAATTTATAGTACATTTGAAACCCGGAATTTTGTTAGTTAATGTTTTACCAAGTCGAAATGTAAAAGTAAGTACCGTAAATTATTACACAATTATTTAAAGCCGAAATATCTAATTGGTTGAATTAATTTATTCGAATTTTTTTTTTTCGAATAGGTAACCTATTCTACTCTACTCATAACCTCATCGTATTATGGCACATTATGGCTGTAAAAATGCTGGTTCGCTAATTTGCTATTAAGGTATGAATGATTCCAGACAAACATTTGTTTGTATTCAATGCATATTTACGCAAAATGAATTGGCTAAAACCTAACACGAAGTACACAGAGAAGGAAGCTATAAAAACAAGTGAATCGCTATCACTAAGCAAATGTGGTAGTGTCAAGTGTAGCGTAGCGTGGTATATTCTTTCGTACAAGATATGCAACGTCTTCTAACGTGAGCGGCATGAAACTTTCCTTGGTTTCGTTTTCTTGTCTCCTCCTTTTCTCTACCTTCCCAAAAAAAGAGTTAACTCGGCAGAGTAGCGCAGTAAAAAAGGAAAATATTGAGCGGGCTACTTGTCGAAAGCTTCCTACATGATTCTTCCAATTACTACTGCACTGGTCAACTACTACAATGCACAAACAATGTTCCCATCAATACACACGACATATATTATATTCACACCATAAACTGAACGGCATAATGTTCTGTTTGTTTGTTCTCCTCTCTTACAGATTCTCACGTTTCCCCACGCTGGAGAGTTTATTAGTAGCAGCACTGGCAGTGATGCATAGAATAAAATATTCTTGTAAAGCCAGTATATTTTGGTAGTTTCATGCTATGATGATATTGAGAAATAATTGGATGACTGGGAGAATAATATTAATAACAAAATATCAACATTATCATTTTTCCCAGCTTTATTCTCTCGATGTGTAGTTGTTCCTCATCATAAAATGTATAAACGGCCAGCAAAAAGACGCTTGGAGGGCAAAGTTCCACGTATCCTATTCATGCATTCTTTGGAAATGTTCATGTACATTTGGGGGAATACAAGTTGATAAAAACAGCATCGCTCCACTGGCGTTGCTACACATTATTATATTATATGATGCACAGCAGCCTCCCCAACTTCAACTTCGTAGTTGTATTTTGTTGTTTTGTTTGTTACCAATAATATTACAACAAGAGCCATCAAACATGAAGATATAAGACCAGGGCACCAGATGCCTTCTTCTGTTTATAAATTGACTCGAGTTGTGTGTTGAGGGAACAATTTTCAGTGTAGGAACGAGGAGGTAGGTTATGTATGTATATATGTATGTACAAGTTACAGTAGCCATCATAATAAAATTTTTGTTATAACACTCCTCATCATATAGTTTAGATAATAATGTAGATATGTACATACATACACACATATACCCACGTAGGTACACACAGTCACAAACTCAGTTCAGTATAGTCTCCTATAAATGTATAAAACTGTAAGAGTAGTGTGTATTTAAGTAAGAGTTGGCTTGCATGCTTTGAAGAGAAAGGGAGATATCGGTTCGTTAGATTCTTTGTATTACGATAACCCAACTTTCGCCTGCTTGATGTAGCGCACCCACTACCAGAACTTATTTACCACTGTTCGTTTCGAGAGAGAGAGAGAGAGCAAGCAGAAATGTACATAGGTATTTTTCATATTGCCTACTACAGATAAATAGATAGGGAAATGGATTCATTGTGAATGTAGAAAGATATTTGAGAGAGCATTGAATTGAACTGTACGTACTCGGCGTACTACATTGTACGCCTAAAAGTATGTGGAATAGTTTTACGAATATACCTACCACCACCACCACCATCACCACTGCTAGAATGCTCATAGCAGTAAAGCTTCTTCTGTGAAAACGAAGAAGAAGAGAATACCTACGTGGTAGTATCATTTTGTCTTGGCTATTGGCTATATATAAAAATTTATATGTGCAGAAGGATCTTCAAACAAAAAAGTAAGCCAGCAAGTAAAACAACCAGCCAAACAAGCTTTTTTAAAAATGTAAGTATATATACATATACAAAGAGAGAGAAAAAAAAGAGATATGTGTAATAATATTGTGCATGTTATTATTATATACTCCATTTTACAGCACAACTACTTACACAGCTTCTCTTCTTCTTCTTCATATTTATATACAATCGCTATTTTTTGGGGGGATGGATTTTATATGGCAGTCTACTTGATGTCATGGAATGGAATGGGAACGGAAAGTCTACTAAAGACGGCGACAGCTGGAACACACAAGTGAAGCGTGCGAATTTCGGTGTAGAACACTGAGGTGAAAATTTGAAAAAAATTGATAATTATGGCTGACTGTCGCTCCACTGAAAAGGACAGAGCTGTTTGAGTGTTCCCCTAATTAAATCTGACCATTTTCAATGAGATCACCCAACACCAACAAGTTGCCTCCTTCACAAGCATCTCCTTGTGAACTACCATTGTATTATCACTGCCAGGAAGACAACGACGACAACGTTGTCGACCACCAGGGCGGCAGGAGTTGCAGGAATATCAATCTGGAATCAAGTATTGGTGGTGGTGGAAGTAAAAATATTAATAGATGAAGTTGTGCTTGTGTGCTGCTAGAAATAGTAGGAGCTTGCAGCATCATCGTCAGCATCCTTCCTCCTGGCACCAACAGCAGGGGAGAGAGTAAACGAAAAGTGGTGTACTGTGGTTATGTTGGTTGGTGGGCAGACTGGAGAATTTAGAAAACACGAGCACCAGCAATTAAAAAGAAACGCTGTTTAATGAAGAGAAAATGTGTGAAAAATAATTGAGAAAAGCGGTAAACGCTTTAAAAAAATACTGATAACCTGTGACCAAATGCAACAAAACATGCATAATTATGACTCACACTAACAATCATAATTATCATCATCATCATTACCATTTTTTGTTTTAATTGTTACGCCCTCACTAACATCAATCAGTATCCTCAATGTTTCTGTTGGGAAACTATATAGCGTCTGGAATTTGAATCTCTTTTGGCTCTTAAATTACTTACGCAGGCCAATATGCACTGTCCGTAATTCAGTTACTTTTGAACGACCACCACAGGGTTATTGTTGTTTATTCAGTTTCAGTGCAATCCGATTTCCACATGCGGTGGAACTAATCAAGGTTTGCTTTCTCCTTGAGAAAAAGTGTGATTCTTCAGTGTAAAGATTAAAAGCATCATCATCATCATCATCGAGTAACAAAGGCCTTATTAGTACCAGTAATAATCTTAGATTTAGTAACAGCGGACAAGATGGAGGAGTTTCGTTCAAATTTAATGCTTCTACTTCATTGTAGATATCCTCAGGTAAGTCTGATTTTTATATTTTTATTATTCACTAGTACTGTACATTTACGTATTATTATTATTACCATACATCAGTCGTTATCAACTTTTAAATTGCTAAAATTATTCGTTTCGCATGAAAAAAAATATTAGAGGTAGGTCATGTTCCATGTGCTATGCATGGACTATGTAATATAATAATCATGATGATAATACCGATCATTATCCAACTCAGAGAGTGTGCAAGAATTTGGGCCGAATTAAAAGGAAGACAAAATATTATGCAAAAAAGTATAATATTGCTGTTGTTGTCGGTGTTTTAATAGATAAAAACATTAACAAGTCATCAACAGAACAAACAACAATAATCACATCATTCGCATCATACAGCAAAGCACATCACGACATAACCATGAATGAATTGAATATTTTGATGTGCTATAATAATATAATATGTAAAAGTAGAAAATCGTAGACATGCTCGCTCATGAACTCAGCACCGTGATGATCATTTCTCATCGTCGTCACCAATATCATCTCATCATCAGCATCACCACACAGCTCTATCGTTTATTGCATAGAAGAGAGAATATCGAAAGACAGAGAGTGTGCTCATGCTCATATTGCACCTTTTGCAGCTACTCTATTATAATAGCTATATAATGATACCTAAATACAATAGTTTAACATGACCCTGGTTCATCATCATCATCAGTAGTCTGGTAGTAAGCATTTAAAAATAAGTAATGCAATAATAATGAACGAGCTAATAGTAAGTTGTTGTAGTAGTAGAGTACGGGACAGGAAGGTGTATTTCCTGCATGGCAAATAAGTAATGGTTGTGTGGTATCGGTAGTAATATTATTTACGTGCTTTTTACACGGACGGACGGACGGCGGCGGTGAATTGTGTTGTGTTGTATGACTTGTATGCATGTAACATGCATATTTTATTGCTTCTTCTACAACATCATCTACACACAACAAACCTGTGTGTCAGTAGCAGGAGCAGCAGCTAAAAGTGGGAGCTTCTATTACCTCACGATGGCAGCAATACACATTTGCACAATAATATGCGATTTTATTACATGACATGATATAGGACAAGCTTATTGGCGGGATAGCTGTAAAGTGGATTTTCATGAATTTTCATAAAATTTCGAAAAAAATGCAAAGAAAAGAAAAGTACCTCCGGTTCACGCACTCGTTTGTTGACATTGACATTAATCTACCTCCCCTTTAACTGCTACGTCGCGTCGTTGTGAGGTTTGCATAAATACGCCTATAAGTGATACATGATACTCACACGAGCAGCTTTGTTGTGCGTATGTCCTCCTCACAGACGTAAAAATGTGGACGGACGATCGTAGAGACCTAAATGCCGATCGCGATACCGCACACATTAAAAATGAACAACGATTGTCTAACTACATTGTGGAAATTTTACTTTTACTCGTTTAAGTATTAAATATCATTTTTTATTAGTCTCATGTCTCATTGACGCGTATTTACGGAGACTCACACATTATTCATCCACGAAAATAACAAAATCCGCAACCTTTAATTCACTACTACTGCATTGTAAACCATAATATTATTATGAATCCCATTTGCCATTAATTAATTCTGATGCAATATAGGTTTTCTTTTCTGTGAGTTAATTAGCCAAGTATGCAGCTATTTTATACTTGTAATTTTAGGAAAATGCGCAAAAAAAAGAAGAAACCCCTTTCTCTTGTTTACTACCTATATCTACCTTTTAAAGTCGGTCTGTAGGCATATTATGACATTTCATTATTAACTTAGCTAATTTATATCCAAAGGGTTCTCATAATTCAAGTTGCCCCAATCTGATCTTATAACGTACATGGTCAGAAATTGGATTAGATTGATGAGTTTGTTGAAGTTGGTTCCTTACAACTACTATTATTTCAATAATAATATAAAAACATTTTAAACGCGTTATACCGCTCACTACTGGCCAGTGATGCATGAAAAACCAGTTTTTCCTGCACAAATTAAATCTCAAAGTTTAAGATACACTGTACGTACTTGACGCATCCAATAGTTAAAGGAGTCTATGTGAAAATTCCTGTTTTACTGATTTTACGTTTAATGCCAGCTCAAATAAATGCAGCAAGTGAACTCATTACGCCCTGAAGAGCCTTATTACTACAAATCAAAATTCATTAGCTTGTAGGGCAACTGCAATTTTGTTTTTTTACGGCTTGATACTCTTCATTCGTTTATCAATTATCAAGTACACATAATGTTATGATATGCAGCTTAAAGGAAAGCCTATTTATAGTGGACAAATTTTCAATGACATTTTGATTACGAGGTCTAAATTTTTGCAAAGACTGCGAAATTTTTGTTTGGACTACACTTTATCCAGTAAAATAGGCATGATTTATGATAAACATTCACCAAAATTCTGTGTTCATTCACAGATTCTCATTGAAATATACTTATGTATGTCCTTGAAAAATGCCCAAAGTGCTAATTTTATGTCGACATTTATAATGATGGTAAAGGGTCAGCGAAAGATG
Source organism: Lepidocyrtoides sp. E14 (assembly GCA_027743805.1). NCBI lineage: Eukaryota > Metazoa > Arthropoda > Collembola > Entomobryomorpha > Entomobryidae > Lepidocyrtoides > Lepidocyrtoides sp. E14. The sequence continues at coordinate 11,955 of JAHZMZ010005489.1, forward strand.
TGTAGAAAGAAATTTAAAGAGAGTAAGAATGAAAGATTTTGGATGCGACGGAGAAAGAAAA
>JAHZMZ010005490.1:0-11395 GCA_027743805.1 Lepidocyrtoides sp. E14
CCTGTCCCAATCAAATTAGCACCAATTATGCTTACTATTGGTTGGCTATATATGATATGTGTATGCAACTGCAGTGACTAGGTATATGCGCTGACCTTTACTAACAAACTGCATATTACTTGCTATATAAAACTGAAATTGCCCTTAAGGTAAGCTTATATGTTTACTGTTTTTTTTGTTGTAGTTAGTTCACCGCAACACTCAGATAAAAAGCCATTATTACTTTAAAGTGTGTTGACGAGGATGATAATGATAATCTAAAGCAAACAAGGAAAAAAAGTAGCCGGGTGAAATGCTTTATTGTTGTTTGACACAAGACTGACTTTTTTATGGCTCTTGTTTTATTGCCTCTCTTTTTCTATTTGCTACCTTTACAATTTACACAGGTCTCTTTGACACGTTATTTACTGGTGTTTCGTGTCATATAACAATACAGTGATGAGACAGTAGTACGCATCATCGCTGTGTGTAGTCGTTATACTAAATGAAGAAAAGAGAGACAAACCGCACGGTTCAGTTATTTGGTGGAAGGTAAAAATGTGTGTACATACGTAAAGTTCTATCTATATGCTGTGTGAAGAAGCGGACAGAATTTTTTGTTACAATAAAATGAAGCTCTAACAAGTGTTACTCTTCTAGTGGAGTGCATCACATAAATTATGATGCCGCAGCGGTATAGTGGTTGGTGGTGGAAGCCCAGTAGTGATGTAGTAGTTGTAGTGGCCAAGTGGTCATATAAATACAAATCCAGCCAGCCCACCACCATTTTTTGATGACAGTTGCTTTTCATGGATGGTTTGTAAATTTTGTCCATAGTTCCTTAATTGTTGTTGCCACCTCCATAACGCATTAGGCATGCTGTTTCTCTACGCATAGTAATTGTTGTTGTTGTTGTTGTTGATGCTGCTTAAAAGCACTGGTTAACACGGAGAGAACAATTGGAATGATGTATGACACGATTGGAAAATTAATGACAATGATGTTTCAGGTTTCTTGATATTTTGCAGTGAACTTGAAAATGTTTAAAGTTCAAGTGGTAAAACATGGGATTATCTTAAACAAATAGAAACGATTATAGGAAGCCGTGTAAAAATGAAACCCTTTTTCAATAATAAAAAAAAACGCTTTTGCCGGCATTATATGTATTTTATGAAATTAGAAGATACTCCCTCTTCTTCCTCTTTCACTTTTCATTAAATCAAGATGAAAGAAGAAAGGGTCGTGGTTGGGTAAATAAGTAGTAGAAACCAATAAAGTAGCCAACCTAATTACTTAGCTTAACCCCATCGAGTCTGACGGGGAAAGGCATATTATTAAGTTTTGCTTTCCAAGAAATGCATATTATGATTACGTGCATCAAGGTATTTGCTACATGCATTATTGTTATTATCATCATAATATTACATCAGATATCCTACTTTGCTCCAAACGTACACCATATAAACAATCTTGCCTTTTAGATATTGAGATGCCATTTCAATTTTGGTGTGTGCAACACCAAACATAAAGCTAAAGCTAGGCCTTTGGTATAGTATATTCATGGATTGGTGGTATCGGTTCCCATTTTCAGTTCACTTTGTTTGATGGATTCATCTCCCCATGCATGCATGTCACAATTTTGAAATGCCTTTCCGTGATTGTGAAAGACCTTGTCAAGTTCAATCAAAACGTTCATAGATTTGCTGTTTATTTTGTCTTATTTTTATTTCATTGTATAACATTTTATTGCTGATGATCAAGAAATGTACTTTCTTTGATTAAGCAAACTCGCACATTTTGTATCGCGCTTGTTTTACAAAAAAATACACCCAAAAGTTAAATATACGGTACGATTAGAGAAATACATTAATTTTATAAAAAATCAGGACATTGATGATTATTAAAATATCACACAGCCAATAATAATGCAATGTTAGCTTTTAGTATAGTTGATGTGTACAGTTAAACTTCATTAAATCTTTTGCTCAGAATGAAACCCCATATTCCCATCTCATAATATTTACCTGCTTTGTCACTTATCATAACTCCTATACATAAGATTATAATTTTTTAAAATTAAAGTAAATGTCTCCCTTACTGAAGGCATTAGTATAGCAATAAATTGCAGCAACTATTGATCATTAGTTTAGAAAATCTCACTCCAAAATTAACTTTTTATTAGTCATTGATACAAAATAAATACGGTTTTTCAATCAAATATGAATATGATTGCAATTTGCAACTAACTACACTTGATATAATTTTTGGTACACATATTATAGAATTTGTTTGGTCTAGAAACGTATAGCTAAAACATCACATACATTGTACGTTAATTTGAGCTTTAAAATATTTGACAAATTTACTGTATTCAATTCACAAATGATAGTTAAAAGTAATATAACACTTTTATAAAAACAGAGATCAAAATGGTATAGCACAAGCAAACAAAAAATTCCTGGTGATCACCGGTTCAAAAAAAAACTTTCCTAATGAGCAAACTTTGCCGTTATGAAAATTTTCATTGCATTATCAGTCTCGTATCTTTGGAGGAAAAATAACCTAACATTGTGTCAACAGTTAGTCGATCTTGTTTCAATATACCAGTAATTGAAGATATGCAGTGAATTACTATAATGCATACTGAATACCATGCTTGTAAACTTGTTACTTTTATCTTGCTTATCATCACACAACACTACAGCTTATTGCACAAACCGAGAAATGTATTGCGCACAATATTGTAGGATTGGCTAAGGGTACAATCACATGGCTCAAACCGTAAAGTCCGTCCTCCGATAACTTTTCTTTCTATCTAGCTATCTCTGTATTCTTCTATGATGACGATGGTGGTGGTGAGGAAGAAGAAGGCATACTTTTCCCTGTGGTTTCGCTGTTGTTGTGATTCCAACATCCAGCAAAACTCTCCACTCCTTCAGCACCACCACCACCACCACCACGGTATTTCCTTACATGAACACAGAAAAGGAAGCATTTTCTCTGCATTTATGTATACTACGACAAGGACTCAACTGTCTGTTTTCTATGTGACGAAACGACGAGTGTTTCCCTTACTTCCTTCCATCTAAAAAGCTTCCAACAACGAAAAAGACCAAAGCAACTACAAAAAGGCAGCTAGTAAACCAATATGCCCCAAAGAAGTTTTCGGTTGCTGCTGCTTGTTCTGATGTGTTTGAGAATAGATACAATGACACACTACGCGTAATAATAATATGCATACATCCTCCACTTCACCACCGATACACTATCCGATATACATAAAGACTGTGCAACAGTAGCAGAAAAGCATAAAATATATTTATCCATATTATAACCACGTAAAATAGTGTTTTTGGTTAGTGGTGAATGGTGATGGCGAGACGGGAGAGTTACTACTGCTTCTATTCCTGGATAGATGGATGGATGGATAGATTGGATATGTGTGTGATGTGGGTATAATAATGTAATGTTACGTATGATGGTGCTGTTTCTACTGGGTTCCTTTGCTACCAGGAACACACATCATCATCTACACAAGAAGAGCCTTTACACTTTTTTCTTTTTTATGTGCTCTCTCTTATTGCTAACATTATTATTACAAGAGTTAAGCTAAAACGGAGGAATAAGCGTAATAGGGAAAAAGTTGAAAGCTAAAAAGATACAGAAAAAAAGAGAGAGAGATGTATGTATGTGGTGGTGTGTTGTGGATTTTGTGCCTATGATGATGATGATGTCTCTCTATGTATATTGCAATATGAAATGTATTCATGTGGCAAGAAGTTTGTGAGTTTTTGAAACGTTTCACCAACAAAACTACACTGCTCATGCCACAAATCGTCGGGCTAGTATTTTGGTAAATGCACTATTAAAAGTGTGCCAGCCACACATAAAGTTAGTACATAAAACGTGTATGAGTCTCATGTTGTACAGAGAATGAGAGAATGGAAGAGCCAACAAGCACATTGCATTGGTTTTCTCACATAACAAAACTCTGAAACTCACCTCTTCTTCGTCTTTTGCTACTACAACCGATGATGATGTTGTTTGGTGGTAGTGCTTATGTTCCTATATTAGCAAGTAGTATCCCTTGCCTTGCCATCATTGCTGCTTACACTTACATTGCTGGCAGTTGTAGAAGTGCCATCACCGTCATGATTATGATCGTGATCATCTACATCATCAGAATAAAGCAAGTGAGTTTACAGCTATAATTCATTGAAATTACGTCAAATACACACAGTTCGCCTCTGTTTGGTTCGGAGGAGACATCAAAGAGAAAGTCATTCGACGTTTGACTGGCAACGGCTCATGATCATTATTTTTCTTGTTGAATGGAAGAAAGGTGTGCAGCAATAAAAAAAACATTATAGTCATAAAACATCATACACAACAATGTGTCAATTGTCCAAACTTTGAAATAGTCAAAAAAATTATCAAAATTGTTTTTAAAAATAGTTGTCACTTGAAAACAATTAACTTTGCCAAAAAATGATATAAATCAATTTTTAAAAAATCCATTTGCTAAACATGCAATGGCAGTTAAAAAGTGCTGAAACTTGTTAATCTTCATTTTACAATCAAGGGTAAATTACTTTTAAAAATTAGTCTCATGAGATATTCCAATAAATTGCTGATATGCCGGCATTCTTTCAAGAGAAAGAAAGTATGGGCATTAAAAAGCATACATTGTAGTAAGAAGACATCACATGTGAGCAAAAATGCTTGACTTGTGACTGTGTGAAGATTCATTGAGCCGCAGAAAATGATTCACAGTTCTCAGTTGTGAGCCAGAGCTCTTTTCCGAGAGACTGCTTTTTCGTTTTACACACACACACACACGTTAAAAAAGAGAGACAGAAAAAGAAGAGTGGCAAATGCGTATAAAGACGAGGTGCATGCATTGCCATCACATCATCATTTTTACTACGACGTGTAAGCAGGCAAAGTAAAGGTGCGAGAGTGAGAGCAAGAGCAAGTAGTAAAAAGAAGGAAGGAGCGAGAAAGGAACATCTGTTTAGTTTTGTCCCATTCCGGGAAGTCCATGTGTTTTGTGGAGACTTTTACTCAATTTTCTGCAAGCAAGATGATGGAGATGTCTCAATCGCCAAATTTGCTTGCCTTTTCTATCGAATTACTGTAATTTGTTTGGTGATGTGTTCAAGGGATGAGAAATGAGAAAATCTCACTTTCCCCCAAGATCACGTTTCTTCATGTAAACACGGCCGGAAAGTCATCAAGATTGATTTATGAATATAGTAGTCGTTCCAAGAGAACATTGTTTGCTGAGAAACTTGGTGTTTATATATTTTTATGGTTGTTGAACTGGTAATGAAATTATTAGAAAAATGAGTAATTTCATGACAGATTGCGACTACAGTAAAGCTTTGTGCTTTTCCCGTGCAAGTTTTAAACAGTTTCTTGCAACTCATCATGATTGCAGCATTAGCTGAACTGAAATAATTTGTAAAGAATAGATAGATAACAAAAATTGTTAAACAGTTTCAAGACTATATAAATTCATTTGGGGAAAAGTGAAGAAAAAAATGAGTTCTTACCAGTTTGTCAATTCGTTGGCAGCTTGCTATAACGGATCTCGAGGTGGACCTGACCCTAACACAGCAAACGATTACTACCCAGGGGCACCAGCAGCCTCCGGTGGCGCTGGAGGTGGAGGAGCTGCTGGGTCAAGTTATCCAAACTGCTACTCACCTGCCACCGCTGCTCAGGCAAATTACTACGGCGGTTCCCCAACCCACCATGTGACAAACTTGTCAAATGGTTCCGACTATAGAACAAACGCTCCTCCTGGTCTCAACGGTGGTTCAGTATTACCTCTTACCGGCTCCTTGACAAATAATCCCAGTTGCAAATATGCCTCCTCCGCACTGAACAATAACAACAATAGTAATACTAATAATAATAACTCTGGTGCAAACAACCCGAACAATATTGTGTCAAGTGGGGGAGGTAGTGGGGCAAACGCAAGTGCAGTCGTGGCAGCGGCTGCTGCTGCAGCAGCACTTGTAGGACTTGATACTGGTCTAGCCAATTGTGGCTCACCCCAAGATTTGACCACAAATAGTAACGGCTCATCGGCATCCAGTTCCGTTTGCAGTACCCCAAGAAGTCCGCCTTTGGGCAGTGGGGGAAGCAGCACCGGAGGGAGAAGTCAAAATAGCCAAAACTCCCAGTCAAACTCTTCACATAATTCCACAAGTCCTAATTCAAATAATGGCAGTCAGAGTCAATCAGGAAATACCAAAGGATCATCAGTATTCCTTCTAAAAATTTAATGCCAGCATTCTAAAACGATCAAGCTGACTAGGAAAGTTCATATTAGAAATTAAAATATTAAGATATCATTAGGTGGTACGTTGTTTTTTGGTACTAAAATATGAGATTAAGTACAAGTAAAATGATGCCATTCGAAAAGGGCAAAAATGTTTCTCAAAATACATGGTAAATTGGTCTCATTACAAATGAACTTGAGAACCCCACGAGTGTCATTTGTTCTCCGCACTACTGCTAATCCCACATGCTCTACTTGACTCTTTATTTTTATTACGTGTTATTTAAACAATTTTATGAATGTACATGTGTGGACATTCAAAGCTACTCCTTCTAAATAAAACGAGCAAGTATGAGAGCAAAAGTTCTCAAGAGAAAGAAAGTCAAGAGAGAGAAAAGGAAGGGGGATAAGATGAAAAAGGGCTCATAATAGCAAGTCATAAAGCATTTTGTGTAATATGAATATTTTGTATGCGTATGAAATATGCAGACAAAAATGCCTTAATGTGAGAGTAAAACATACAGAATAGGATCATTTCTAAAAACATGATGTACAGACACCCTGTAGTTGCATAATGATACAAATAATATGTTATAAAACTTGCCATCTTCCTCCTTCACACAACAACCAACACCACCACTACCACATATGCCCCATAAGGCTCAAGACATTTTGTCTCGTAAATCTTATTTTCGCCCTTTCAAGTCAAAACCTTCTTGCTTCTGTGTGTAGTATCTCACTTATTCACTCTTTTTTTTCTTTACGCATATATACAAACAAACGGAATTATTGGTCTTATTTCTCAAATGCACTACTACTATTGTGAGAGCGTTTGTACTGGTCCTTTTTGCTTTCAAATTTTCAATGCCACCATGTCTACGGTCAACAAAATGTACATATCTTTGGACAAAAGTTCAGGCATTTGCACAGAATTCTTTATGGTTATCCGGGTGTTTCTTGTTGCTACAATGAAAAAATGTTACGACAGAGTTCCCCTACATTTCTCTCAATTATTAACAAACAACTTATTGTGAGTCAATATTTTTGCTCATCGGTTGAAAGTAATAAAAAAATTTATTTTGTTACTCAGCATGGTCCCGTGAAAATCTATTTCCGACAATGACATACTCTTGTACAGGTGGTGGACATAAAGATAGGTTTGCGTCGCACATTTTCAAGTGTAACATTAGTGTATAGTACACATGAATTTTTTGACATTTGACAATCCTGTTTCAATTGAATTTCATTGTTTGAAGGGCTCAAGCATATTTTTTGAAATCTTCTGCAAAAGAAGATGGTATATACATAAGTGCCCATTTTATGGATTATGCACTATTATTGTTTCTATCCTTTGATTTCAAGGTGGATTGTTATTGCAATATAATTTTTCATTATGGTGATTAAGAATTCAATTGCAATTGATATCATTGTTGTTAGATTTTGTAGTATATTACAGTCATCATCATGATAAATTATCGTTTACACCACCACTCACTTGTTACAACAAGCCTGTAAGTACTTGCTTAAATACTGTAATTCTAAAATAGATTTTCTCAACCAAAATATTTAAAACCAAAGGCCTTTTCGATTCCGAGTTTTAAAAACGTTTGATGATTTATTTAGCTGTGCCAATGCTAATAAGTACAAAAACAAAATTTATATTTTGTGAATGAATGACAAATTCACAAAATTGTCAAAATTCATAAAAAGTAAGCCATTTAAGAATGAGATATTTACTCAAAACTCATGATGATTTGGTTTAAATTAAAATAATATTATAGAAAGTTCATTTTAGTCATGTAACCGCAGTATTCTATATAAAGGAGAAAACAAACAAGGGCTGCTGCTGATTGATACAAAGCCTATAATTATAGGAATGAAAGAGGCTGTGCTATATGCACTTCAGTGGGTGGGCAATTGTAATCACCCAGTCACTCGTCGTCGTCGTCGTCATTCTCGTGTATTCTCATCCACTTATTCTTAACCTGCCTATGGCTTCACCACGATATTTGGGTTCATTAAGAAAATACACCATACTATTATTATGGAATTCCTCCGTTTGCAACCCCAGAGTTTGCCTACATTTTATCATTTTAATATACTATTCGATTATCCTCGCATAACAAAACAGCGTGCAAGTGGATAGAACTGCAAACATGACTTCACTCTGGGGGACATGACCAACCAACATAACTACATCAAATCGAGTTTTACAAGCTTGTTGTTACTGCTCAACAATAGTAATAAATGCCATATTAGGAATGAAGGAAAAGCTTTAAATGCGTCCAGTCACATTTAACTTGACTGTTTGTCTGTGTGTGTGTGTGTGTTCTGCTATTCATTCCGTTGATGGGCATGCTAGTTGATTCCTCTTTAACAGCTAGTTGGCTTTTTTATGTATGACGATGATGATGACTGTTATTAGTGGGTTCCCATTGCCACCATCATACCATCATCATCATCATCATCATCATCCGCAGTAACACCAACGACTGACGACTACCAATATTGTAATAGTACACAAAAGCAACACCACTATTGCCGTGAGCTAGATAGACATCAAAATATGAAAAGGAGGCTGGCCACAAAAAGTTTTAGTCTGAAGTAAACTGACTGATTGTTGAGTTTGCTGCTCCTGCTGCTGCTTGCATACTAGTAACCAGTAAAAGGAACACGAATAAGTACAAGAAAGAAACATGACTATAAAGATGGATTATCTCACCGCAAAATCAAATGGGCTGGCTTAACTGCTTCACCAACAGCTTTTCAAATACTTACAAGTAACCATTTACTTGGCTAGAAAAACCAACAACATGAGTTCTATCACCAGCTACTAAATGAAATGAACTTGGGTTGGGGTAGTAGTAATAATGTAAAAGTTATTATTATTATTATTTTTATAATAAGTATACCTTGATCCTCTTGTTAATGTACATAAACTTGTAAGGGAATATTATATATATGAATATTATTATCCTATAATATGCCAGTGTTCAACAATCAGAAAAAAGGATTGGACTTGCTAGTTGCCAGCGGGCAGTGAACACAGCAGAGGCAGCAGGAGAGCCTCATAAAAATTATTGTTATTTTACGTATGTGTACATTTCTTTTTTTACCCCTTTAGTCAGTAGCAAATATGGCCATCATGATACTATTATATTTCTAGGCATACCTATATATATACACAGGTGAAAAAAGAAAAACTTTGTACAAAATGTGTAATGCAATAGTGATAATACTGATAATATTATTGTCTGGTGTAGATTAAACAGGTGTACGATTTCCTTTTTATGTAATCTCGTTTGCCACACAAACTCCCCGCTTTTTTGCATGAGAATTTATTATCTGCTGAGATGCAAGTATGCACAGAGAGATTGATTAGTCTTTCACGGATGTTGGTAATCAGCAAATAATATAGGCGTTGCATTTGATTACTACGTCATAGGAAAATAAAGAAACTTTATGGTTAGTTGTACTGTACACATAGTTGAGGTAATTCAAAAAAAAGGTATATTATGATTTCAACAAGAGCATGGTAGAAGAGTTTGTTGTTGAGAAGATGTTGTTCTGGTGGCAGTAAGATCTATTAGAGTAATTTTATACGATGTGCGATAAATTGCAAATAGAATTTCCAATCGATTCCTTTCTCCGATGGTACGAATCAAATACGAGTTGATTCTTGCAAAGATAATTTATTGATACGAGCTATTTTAGGGGCTATGAAATAAAAGCCAAGTCTAGTAATATAAATAGACAGAAATCCTGATGATAATGATGATGATGATGATACTTTTATAAGTATGAATGCATTGAATGTTATCGTAGTAGTCATGATGCAGCTGATCTAAAGATATTAATCTTATCAAAAAAAAAACACACAACTACACACACCATGCATTTATTCATGCATGCATACACATTACTACATTACCAACAACAACTTGCATCAAAAAGACATGTGAATTGAATTCAGTCAAGATAGTATTATTATTATGTTTGTAAAATAACATTGCTTCTTCTCTTTATTCTTTCACACTGCTTTGATGTATTCTTGTGTATACGTGTATTCTTGTGCGAGAGTAGTTGCAGGTACGAAGGGAAATCATTAATTTTCTTGATAGAACAAGAAAAATTCATATAAATTCCGATTCGTATACATTACATGCATTATGGCATGTGTAAACAACACTTCAAGAGAGAACCTTGTGTGAGGTCTTGTTACATGGTACATACAAGTAATCAGTAATAACTATTTATTTGCTGCTGCTGCTGATGATGATGATGATGGGGATGATTTTTTTTGCATGACTAGATGCATAGGTGTAGTAGTGTATGGTGCACCTTTGTAATAAATCGTCGTTAAGAATTCCTTTTTAGCACATTGATATTTTGCGGCGGTGGTGGAAGAGGTCTTGACTTTTTAAACCTCTCGTCAAGTTTTGCATGTTAACATTAATAAGAACGTAGCTTGCAAAATATTAATTTTCCTTTCGTTTTTAGCAACCACCATGTCAAAATGTGTAAGTGGACATGAATACACAATTTTATCACGCTATTTTATTAGGTATGCGGCAGTTCAAAAAAAAAAATCTTTTTAGTTGTGAGGCAGATGATGATGATGATGGTGAGATACACAATCGTGATAAAAATTTAGAGGGTATGCTTGCTTACTATAAAGTATTTTTTGAACGTGTTTAAAAAAGAAAAGAGCAACACCAGAAGCAGCAGCCGCAATAGTAGTAATAATAATAATAAAAATAATAATAATAAGTACAATACAATAATGATTATAATCATTACTTCATTTCGTGGCATACATTATTACCACCACCACTTGGTGGACTTGAACTGCTATCCACTCTGCCACTTTATCATTTTCATAAGTTGACTGTTGCTGCTGTTGTAATGTCAGTTGTTAGGAAATGGCACTATTGCTACTAAAATAAATATCATTGTGTATATACTGGAACTACCAGTTATAACCAAATGAGTAGCAACAGCAGCAGTTTGAGCCAGTCAGTCTCACCCGTCTCATATGACAGACAGGCCAATGTGATTCATTGCTTATGTAACGTAGACCACATCAAAAAACCTTATCTTCATCTTTCTTCGGTCTCTTCTTTTTTT
>JAHZMZ010005491.1:0-18141 GCA_027743805.1 Lepidocyrtoides sp. E14
GTGTAAACTAATCATTACATGTCCAACAAGAATGATAGAATATTAACCGTAAACGCCTACTTCTTCCTTCATCCTCTCTCGCCTTTGCCATCCATCAAATTCTCTCGCCAAGATACCAAAAACTGGACTAACATCGTTTTAAGGAATACTAGCAGAGAATTTCATCGGCATCTCAAACCAATATAATATAGGTATTTATAGTTAGCTAAGTTTGGGACAAGTAATTTGAGAGATTGGTTAAAATGTGTATCTGTGTAGTACACCCATGTTTTTTTGTACCAACACATGTATATACATAAATACATAGATACCATAATACAAATAGACCAAATACTCATGTAAGTAAGTACGTGTGTAGCTGAAAGAAGTGGGTTGTTCTTTCACAACACTTAACACTTTCTTCTCTTTCAAAACTTTGCCTCCACCACCATCCATGACGAAAATTGGTTTTCTTCGAGAAACTTTTTTTTACCATGAGATCATGAAAATTGGAATTATGAAACTGACCGCATGATCAAAAGTTTCCAAATATTCCACGGCCATCTCCTTTATGACGTATTAGAGGCGTCTTTTCACCATTTTTATCAACTATTTTCACATCAGTTTTCCATTCTCTTTCTACAAGGCAGCACCGCTGCTTTTCCTTTTTGCAAGCAGTGCAATACTCTAGTTTTATTTTGAATGTAAAATCAATTTCCAACAAAATGCACCACGTTAAAGATAAATAAAATAAGCGTAGTGTATCTCAACTTACCGTTTTATCAACACGGAAAGAATGTTTAATATCAACACGATCAACACTTGTCCAGTGGAATCATACTTTTTGAGAAGATAGAATGTGTATCATATTTGTTTGAGCCTGTAAGTAAGCCCTCCAGCTTGAAAGAAACTGCTTACGGCAACTTTGTGGTGATATGATAAGGTGCGAGAAGCTTGCAAAAATGATAATCATGTGCCTACTTTATTGTTTTACCTACGAATGATAATGATTAACAATGCAACCAAATCATTGATAATTACACAGTTAAAATACCTTTCCTCAGTTTGTAAACCAGATGGATTTTCCTACTAGCTTAAACGAAACTCTAAATGCAAGTGTATATTTTCGTATTTAGTTTTATCAAGATATTTTGCATCATTGTGGATGATATTTTACATAATTCATTGAATAAGCCGTAAAATTAAGTTAAAAAGAAATATAAATGAGACTACAGAGAAGGACAGAATATGGGCATGGCATCTTCACGACACCAACCATTTCCGTTTTTAGACACAGATGGATTTTTTCTTTTTTCAGTTAAAAATAATGGATCAGTTATTCTGTGCACGTAGTTTTCGCCTGGGATGTAATGCTTGGTTGGTTTTCCAAGCTTTCTCTCTTTTCAACTTTAGTTAGGTTTGTTCATACATACAAGGAATACAAAAAATCCAAATACATATCCTCCCTCACTCACTCAAGTTTCATGGACTACGAAAGTACGTACGTACTCTTGCTGTCGGCATTTTTACAAAGCTGAAACTAACACACGATGTAATAAGTAAAAATAAGTATATCTTGCAGCAAGAAAAGTAAACTAGTTTCTTTTCCCTTATTCTATTAGGCATTCTGGTTATAACAGCATACCTACCTCCACATAGTTCAAAAATCATGAAACTTAACTTTTTCAGGGAAAGTAAAAAAGGCTAAATAAAATACACAGGCTGTCAGTGAAAGCCAACACGAGTATATAAATCAGCAGAGGCAAATTAATGCTTATGAAAGCTCATATATGTAACCCTTTGCACTCGGTATCATCATCAATGGTATAAAAACAAATGGACCACCCAGGAAGTTCGGTGCTTCAACTACTATAAAACTTTTTTTTTATGCAGAAACTAGAAAGAGAAAATTAGTTTATCACTGGGGCTAATGAGGTATGTCAATAAAACAGAATAAGGAACTGCGTACCGTTCATTTTGATTAACACATTTGGATTTTTCTCGTTAGAGTACACGGAACGCTTTTGTGTTTATACAAATAGCCCATTCCCATCTGTCAGTTTTTGAAACAAGTAAGAGCATAGTTTAATAGCAACACGGGATGAAAGATAACAGGAAATCATGTTTTAGTTACTTTATTACAGCGGCTTAAATTCCTTAAAGCAAGTAAGTACCTTGATTAGATATGCTGTTAGTAGAGACGTAATTTTCTGGAGGAGCCAAGTAAGACTCGCAACTGGAAATCCGATTACCAGTAGACGGAACCGTTGCCGTAGGCCCACTCTGATTGTCGAGATGCACTAGTCGTACGGTAGAACTACTATAGTTATCACTAGAGGGTCTGCAATGGGGTCGTAATTCGTGAGTATCAGGCGGTAGCATAGTTGATGCTGATGCTGGAATGCATGAAGGAGGAAGGGATTTGTAGTAGTCTTCACATTGGCACAACGGAAGGGGATTATAAAATTCGGACGGCATAGATAGTCTCTGTCTACTACTACTGCTATCGTTACCACTCCCATCATAAAAGGGGTCGGAGGAACATTGAAGAGGAAGTGAAGACGGCTGTGGGGGTTTTTGATTCTGAGGGGTATTTGCATTACGAAGAATTCCTTGTGGCTGTGTCTGCTGTTGTTGTAAACGAGGAAGTGTGTCTGAATGTGACTGAAATGTCGAAGGTGGTGGTTCCACAGCTGCTGCTGATGGACAACGAGAATAAACTGGTGGGAAGCCATGTACTTCACAACATGGTGTTGGAGGACATAAGCATCGAAGCTCTTTCCCGTAAGGACAGGATACCTGATCACAGTCGTAATAGGGTGATGGAGATTTATTTGGTGCAGGTGGATTATTGAAAGGTCTCCGTTTCACCAAAGGGGGAGGCGGTGGTGGGGGTAAGGGATAAGGAGGATTTGGTTCAATTGATAGATCACCTTCACTCTGACCACGCCTGGGTTTCCACATTAGAATGCCCTTTCTACCTGTGGTCGCATAACTATCCAGGCTATGGTCTCTTTCCCTTCGTTCTCTCTGTTGTTGCTGCAACGTTCTTGAACTGTAACCGCTCACACCACCACCGCCATAATTATCCGATCTAGTTCTTGCGTTCGCCAATACTAAATCACACATAACAACACGCCCACGCTCGTAGCTACAGGGAGAATCATCATCAGTCGCTCTATCGTCTTGCTTAAGACAGCCGACGACAGGTCGCGAGCAGGCACAGTGACAACTAGAGTGCTGGGGTTGTTGAGAAGTGGTAATACTACATGGAGAATCTTTATCCTCTACGACTACCCCACCACCTCCTCCAGATTCTATTAACTCTTTAGTGCTTAGCTTCGTCTGGTCGCATAGCATATTCCCACCTTGAAGATGATACGAACCGGCTGGATAGTGTTGTTCAAACTGATGATGGTGGTGATGGTGGAGATGATGATGATGACACTAAATCATAACTCCATTATGTTAGGCAACGTTCGTGGCAATAAGGGATGGAATGATGTATAATGAAAGTTATCACGACAGAGAGCATCATCACACACACACGCACACCCTTTTCTCAGTCAGCAGATATGAGACTTTTTATGCCTGAGTAAAAGTAATTTGTAAAACATTACTGATGCTGATGATAACTTTAAGTGCATTTGATATATATCCTCATTCGACGTGTTATTGCTTACATAAAATTGAATTTACTGGAGAAGGAAAAATTTCCCGAGGTTTTACAATGTATTTAAGTAGCAACTTTAACTAGCGTTTATCATGAATAAAGAAGCCACGCGCCCAGTACACTCAAGTTTCGTGGCTGGCGAGCATCCAAAAAAGGCAAGCAAACGCCAATATGAGGCCTTAAGCCATTAGCCACAAATCTACTTCTTTCACCGGATGCATTTATTCAAGTTACCAACTGAAAGAAGTGGTTGTGTGTGTGTCTGCATTCTGCATGTTCAACATGGTTCTTGTCTACCAAGGCATTTTTCAATACCTCATGATGTGAATCTCCACCTTTCCTTTTTTACTTAAACTTAATAGCTTTGAAAAAAGGATAGGAAGCACCTTCGTGTACCTTCTTGTTGACGTGTTCCATCTGAATCGATTCTCTCTCCCGTCTGAATCAACCGAGCTATAACTGACTTTATAGAAAGAGAGAGAAAAAAAGGTGAAAGTCTGCATGCATCATCAAGCTAACAATTCTCAGCTTAAATAAAAGGGGACCTGTGGCCTGTGGGAAATTCGACATATGGGACAGGGAGTAAGAAAAGACGTGCGACACATGCGGATCTATCTATCCATGCATGCATGTATACAGTTACTCAATATTTAAGATGAGAAAATAAATGGAGAAAGTAAGTATTTTTTTCGTATTGCAAAAAGGTTTTTTTTTCATTCTTCGGTGAAGCTTTGTGGGCGATCGATAGAAAGCAAATCTGTTTGTGAATTACTGTACAAAAAGTAAAGAAATGTGAGTGTGATTACAAGACTTCAGCTCGCTTTATCTTATTTCTTCGAGTGCGAAAGGGAAATGCATGGGTGTATAAATAAGTACAGGGTAATGGTATGTGTACAATGTTGGATGCTGCTAATGCCATTTTGTCTTCTGTCTCAAGTATGTGTGAGCAGTTGTGAACATCCAAATATACACACTATGCATACAAGTACCATCTTCCACTTCTACTTTCGCAATCCCTCAATCATTCTCCTACTGCTCGTCTATTTAGTTTGTAAAGTAGGGAAATGCATTATGTATATTTGTCGTCAGATATATTTATATATATATAATATGCTCATGGACTGGAACTGGAATATTTAACTTTCAAGAAATAAAATCACTCCAAGCAAATCGACCTTATTGCCACTGGAACGTATTTCGGAGCGCATCTTGAGCAACCAAGCCATTCCAAACAAGGCCATTATTGTTTCGCAGCAGATCAGCAGCGCTTGTTGGATAGACAAGTCTTGCACTGCTGCTGCTTTTTTGCTGCTGCCGGCTTGCCCCACTCTTCTTTCCTCTCTTGTTTCCCACTTTTCCCAGATGACTGAAACACCTAGGTAGGGGGAATTTGTTGGAGAAAGTAATTTCTTCTCGATTATGGCAATCACGCCTTTTATTCTGATGGTGACGACGACGATAATATTGGTAGTAGTTGCCAAGTTGTACTCTTTCAGGTGAAGGCAATGCTTTGGGCGATGAGGAGTTTGAAGGGAATCCGTTATTTTCCCAGTTAGAAACGAAAAGGGAGCAATGGGCTTGGTGATGATGGGTACAATGGGACCAACCTTCACGTTTATTGTCACCACAAGCGGGTGATGACAACAATGGGTATGCCAAGGTGTCAATTTGTTTACTGTTGTTGTCGTCGTTGATAATGATGATGACGATGATGGTGGAAAAGGATGTACTTCTATCGTATTGTCTCGACTTGCTATTACTACTACGTTTGCTACTGGTTGCTGGTGTTGTTGGGAAAAGCCGCCGCGGGTGATAACAGGCTTCCACAGCCACATGAAATTCCCATTTTCTCTGTAAGAAATCCGAGAACCCCCAACGACCAACATATGGAAGGCCACTGTCACCACCAAGCTGTACAACCATTGCAAGTAGAGTCTTTACGAGAAAGATGGGGGTTACGACGGGTAATCTTCTTTCACAATGCCCATTTATTACGCATATTATTCCATAATAGTATCACCATCATCATTAGGATCACAACACAACTTTTATTCTAACACACATGTATCGGTACTATAGACATAGCTTAACTAATTCAGTTAGAGTCTTCAATTATGCGAGAAATACGAGGAAAAAATACTAGAAACGAATGTTGTAAATAACAAAGTAGGATGTCGATACATACCACTATCACTTTTACTTGCTCTCCTTCTATTTCATAAAGGTACGTTTAAAGTATATCGATCAAATCACTATTTTTTTAAAATCAGAAATGGCGCGTTGTGTGGTAGGTTGATGCTGTGTGTGGTGCTTTCTCAGAGTAAACTAGATTTTCAATATATGAACATCGTTACCAAAGTCTTTTTATGGTTACAATCTACAATGATACCACCTTTCTGTTCCATTTACAATCGGCAATAGGCGTGCATTTAATATCACCAATTGAATGAACGTAATATGTAATTTATTAGATGTATAGTTTCTGTGTAATATTCCTGGTTTCTCTTTATTGTACACACAAAACTGAAACGTCTAGGCCAACTCACTTACTCCAACACACTTTGTATTAGTTAGTAGAGCTTCACAGGATTGTTCATCCAACCAATTTTAATTCGCGTTTCCTTCACTTTTCTCTTTTCCCTCTCTCTCTCTCTCTCTCTGCTTCTGTTTACCAAATCAACACATAAGGGAGTCTACTCAGCCAGCAAACTGAGAATTGGAACTGCAGTAATGTCTCTCAGCTACATACTACGAAAAGAAAGTAATTTTCACTTCAATTTATTTCTATTTATCCGAATCTAAACAAAAATCTCCAATTTAGTTCCATCTGTTGTATTTAGGGAGTTGATTTTTTTTTGCTGCTGTAAATACTACTCGATGTTATTGTAGGTATACTCACAACATTGGTCTGAGATACATGTATATTACTAATAACTAACTGCCGTTGTTTCGATTTACACACACTGCGTGTGAATTATCAATGTTATTTCATCACCAGTACCATTATCTTTTCGCACTAGCTTTAAATGCCTATTTGAATATTAAAATAATCTTACTTTTACCATTTAACACAATGTTTTTGAAGAATAATTAATGCTTAATAAACACAAGTACATAAAACAGCATTGTATTGAGTACAAGTCTCGCAGAAACACACATATTACTAGACTATATATAAGTATAGTGACTTCAATCGTGAATGATGATAAGCCGAGAGTAAAAAGTTTACTGTGACATCAAATACTTGTAGGGTTGCGGCATCCGATCGTAGAAAGCAGCTCCACCGGCGTTATATTTTATTTTTATTTGGTGGAAAAAGTAGTTTCCACCAACTATAAGTGAGCTCAGTTGAATGATTACTCGATACAAGTAACGTTGCTTTCACTCCAGACTACACCAAATGCACTCAAAAAGTAATTTCATCATTGGAAAGATGCGTGCGATTCTACACCAAAATCATTCGTTTCTATTGTTGAGAACGTTTGTATTTCCACAGACTCTAGTGGAGGAGTTTATAGTAGTGCCTTATAATAGTGAACGCTGAATGTTGTTGCTCACAATAAAATGATCATGATAACGAGTTGTACTGTTTTCCCCACATTTCTTTCATTCCTTTTTTCAAATCAACAATAAGTTTCTTCTTTGAAGAAATAAAACTTTCACGCTTGCAAACCTTTTCTCCTCTCTTCGACTCTACACAATATTTACAAAATGTCGGCACATACTTTGGTAAATGGAAGACTTTACCAGCTTTTGTAAACTTGGACTGATGATGTAAATGAAAATTGGAAAGTTTTATAGTCTGGTGGAGACGTTTAGTAGCAACAAACCAAAGTCATTTATACAAAGTACCGCAATAATTTGGAGATATATAACATTGTATTTGTTTCATCATGGGATTTTTACAGCTGCTTATAGATTAAAATGATGATAATTGGCAATACTTAGGTTTACTCTTTCAGTCAAATTGAACTTAACTGCTAAAGAAACGAACCATACATCAAGCAGAGTAAACTTTCACCAGAACTATGCATACACGTATTGAAAAAGTTGAATTCATATTATGTTGCAGTATAGGATACCCATAATTTTAACCCAATCTAATGAAGATTTAGCTCCGGTTTGTACTTTTATTTAATACAAACCAGAAGCTTCTTTTGACTATCTATTCTACTCGAAAACCAAAGTGGTATAACCAATTTAATCAAGTAGGATATTTGCATATAAAGACTATTATTCAACATCAATGTAGCATCCTTTAATGTTCAAACAGTTTCTTTTTCTGGCACATTGTAACTATTAATTTTTCCAAATTAATAATAGAAAACAATTTTATTGAAAAGTAATGGTGGAATAGACTCTACTAACCTCCAACTGACATTTTCTAATTATGTGTTAGAATACAAAACAATATTTCATTCGATCCAAACTACTCAAACGTTGGAAGGGATTTTCAATTTGAAAAGGCTAAACTATATTTATGAGTTCACATGATCTGCCAAACTCTGATTTTCATCTTTGATCACAGCTCTAGTAGTAATGTCTCTGTTTCCTTTTTTTCTCGAGGTCGTTAGGCTGCTTGAAGACTTTCACTTAGTGAACATGTATTTGGTATGTACTGTGAACTAAAAAAATATACGAGGCAGGTAAATAGAGAATTTTGATGAAAAATGCGTGCTTCTATGTTTGCGTTATATCTCTTATACAGTAGTATAATATTCTAGCACAGAGTAATCTACTACTACTACTTGCTTTCACTTTTTCCATTTTATCAAGGAAAACGTGGTCACGATGAAAGTTTCATTTGTAGACTAATTTGAATTTAATTTATGGAAATGAAATAGGTTCTTGTGTGACTAGCCATGTGTGTATCAAAAGGCAAGCGATATGAGCAACAGAAGGCAAATATCTCTTTATTATCACTTCAGACGCTACACTTTATAACATTTCTTGCTCTCACTCAAAATATGATAATACGTAGTTGAGCGCAAGTTTCATGTTTTAGCTATTATTTTCACGATTACTCAAGTATCACAAGGTTAGCCAATGCGTCGAGCGAGACTTTCTCAAAACAGACCACACAATATACGAGAAATGCAAGTTGAACAAAGAAATCAACCTGTCACATACATGACAAAGAGAAACATATTTCAGCAAAGCTACCTCTAGCTGATACCAATTTCCGTTCCTCCACTCTATTCCAACAGAGAGAGAGAGAGAGAGAGAGAGAGATAGTACCACCAATGCATGCATGTATGAGAAACGAATTCGAATTCACGTTCATCCTAGTTTATCTGATAAATAGAATTTGAACAATGAGGAATCACCGGGAAGAGAGGATGAGCAACGAGACAGATGACGAAAATATGAAAAAGGATAATTCCACGATCTTGCAGTGAGGAGAGGAGATGGAACGAGGTATAAAGCTTGAGGCAGAAAGATGTTATTAATGATTTCGATTCACTCCTGCTCATTGTTGAAAAGCGGCAAAGCAAAAGACTAGTAGACAGAAGAAGAAGGCCTTTTCTCATAGCGGAAGATAAAGCAGATGAAAAGAGAAAATAATAGGAGAGAATGTACAACTTTTACGTTATTTTCACAACGTACAGTCTCGGTTGTGATGCACGTGCAGCTTTAGCTTTGTCTAGGAGGATGAGATGCTCTTCTAATAATAACAATAATAATAATGATAATGTGATGGGAGAAACAGCTGTAAGCTTTATTCTCTCTGATGATGTCTCTCTCTCTCTCTTTTCACGGAAAGAGAAGAAGACAATAATACTGGAGAACAGCCAAAAGCGGACAATACCACACATATGCACATTAGTTGTGAAAGCAAAGAAAATACAGAGAATCTAAATAGATAGTACACTCAAGGTATTATATTGCTGATTAAGCTCTGTCGTCGGGCCAATTCAACCCATCTGACTCATTTCATCAGTAGTAATATGTATGTACATCAAAGCAACCTTCCAATTCCAACGACTACAATATTATGACTATATCAGTTTGAAAAGAGTTAAAATGGTATGAAGATATAGAATAGTATTAGATGATAATACGGAGATAATATATTATTGACTGAGGAAACACAAAGCTTAGGTAAAAGCAAATGCACGTATCACATTTCAAATACAATACATCTTGTCTAAGGAAATCTGTGATGAATCAGAGAAAAAAATGAAGGAGCGTAAACGTAAATTACACTGTACAGCTTAGTTAGACCGTTGTTATTCGCCTAGGGCATATGATATAATAAATTGCCCACCCTTATGTAAGTACAACAAAACGAAAACAAAGAAAACCTTTTTTTCTTTGACTTTCGGTGACCACCAATCTGGATGAGAAATATTATCGATCTTCGTAAACAACACCACTCATCATTCAATTCAGTAACAGATGCATACTATAGCAATATGAACAGAATAAACACAGCCGTATAAACAAATAAGCTTCTTCGATAAACAAAGATAAACTCTCTGCCTTTTTCTCTAGCTGTTACTGTTATAATTATATTATTATATTTAGATGGTTAACAGCTCTGGGAATACACTGAATCGTTGGCAGTTTACGTACATAAGTAAAAATCGTTGGCAATCTGTCTTAGGGCAGTTCAGAGCAAACAAGGAGTTCACGAAAAAAGATGCGACTGCAGGCGACAAATATACTACTACCTTATCTAATCTTTCGTAAAGAAGAGAAAATTTATAAATGCTTTTACTGTCACATGGCGGAAGAAGAAGAGCACACCATGTGTCACGCTAATGATCACGCCTTTCGTTACATGTCAATATCAGCAATAAGTTTCTGCTGCACTACAGCTAGTATAGGTATATATTATAGCGAGAAAATGTCACTACTTTTATTTACAAAGATGGTCGATATAAGTGCGCATTTTTTCACAAAAGGAAAGGTTTATGGCATATGAAGAGAATTTTTATTGCTGATTAAGCAGATTAAATTGAATGGACCACCTCCTTAATAGTGTAACACCAACGACTGACAAGGACGTGAGACGACCGGATGTTTGGCTCATTATTCCCTTAGTCATCACGAGTCATGGACCCAAAACACAGTAGTGCAAGCAAACAGGATGGAGGCTATGCAGCAAACTGAACTATCCAAACGAAATGCTGTCAGATATACACGAAAAGGCGGAGATGATAACAAGAGAAAACTCGTTTTACACAATTTTCTGACCTATGATGACTTGCAATAAAATGCCCATTTTACAACAACTAGTCATAGTGAGTACAAGTACAACTTGTCACTGCTACTGTTAACACTGTCAACAAAATTAAATTCTATTTAGGAAAGTTTACCCTGCAGAGTAATTTCTCATTTACCCCAGGGATAAACTCATTTTGAATAGATGCTTGCATTATTAAACGATGATAATAACTTACAATTATTATATGTCATGTCTGGTTAGGGCAAACTATATGGGAGGTTTATATAGGTATACAAAACTGCAAGGAGGGATGAAATTCCGTGACTCCAATAGTTCAACTTTGAATACAACATTTGCCATATTATTTGAGTTAGTTAATTACAAGTTAAACTTATTTTACTACATTATTGTCCGTCTGTCTGTCAACCACTCTCCGCAAACTTTAGAAATGAATTATCCTAAATTATCTACAAAAGGAAAAGAAGCTTTTCTCTAGTATTATGGTTACTTCATCCCACATGAAGCGTATAGTAACTTTGTAACATTCTCCTTGTGTTAAACAGTGTTTCTTCTGCCTCGTCACACATCCTCATCCTCATTTTAAACTAAAAGAAACTAGACAGATTGAGAGAAAGTGCCGTCATTTTCAACATTACAAGAAGAAGACAAAAGTTTTATGGAAAACGGAAAGGAAGACGGGAGTCTATAGACGCTGACGATGTGTAAACGCTAATAAGCCACGCCACCGCCATCTAATAAGAAGACAGATTGGATGGAAAACTTCTCTCCAACAAATTATAAACTGCTTCGTAAACTTCTGTTTTAATGAATTTTAAAGCTTTCATTTATAAGAAAACGTCCCACTTCCCTTTATGGTAAAATACTTTTCCCGAGAATAATCGCGTCGGAAGTCTGATACAGTGCGGTTAGGTTAGACCAGGCCACAAAATTTGTTTGTTTTCCTTTTAAAATGCTCACATATGGTCAGTTAAAATAAAAAGTCCCTAAGCACACACACACACACACACACAAGTCGTAAAATACGCCGTGACAAGTCAAAATCCATTTAGTTGGTCGGAACTCATCTAATATTCCATTACCAATTAAATGAATAGTGGGGGTGTGAAGATGAAGTGGAAGAGAGAATAGAGAATAAAGATATGATCAAAAGTGACTTGTGCCTTATGGAGCGAGAAGCAGCTCTTTCCATCACCACGCGACTCCCCAGACCGTACTCTCGATCTCCTGCCGTCAAATTTGGGTTCATAGCCTTCTAGCTTTTTACCCCAACTTAAAGTATATATGGGAGCCCGACTTCCATGTTTACCACTTGCTATCGTCGTCATCTATTTTCTTCATCACCGTCTGCCGTTTTCGCCATCATCGTCCTCTATCTATTTTCTCCCATACAACAAGAACATAAAATAGTAATGCTATACTTATTTATAGCGACCGTGATCAAGTCTGTTACTGTTTGAACTTTCACTTCAACTAAGTATGAAACTTTCTGCTTTTCCTTTATGTTATTTTATTCGTATTTACTCTCAGCATAAATGAAAGACAGTGTCTGTCCAAACTGTTTTTCTGCTCAAGTCAAGAGTGCATTTAGCTTACAAACACGTCCATGAGCTAAACCATACAACCACAAATATACGGTTTATGTAGCGTGTAAAGAATGCAGTCAATGTGTCTGTTACGTTACAACAATTCAACTGGTGTTATAAAACAAGCGCGCATTTATATAAAAAATACTGTTAAAGGCTGCCCTAACAGGAAACAGGCAATTCCACTCAAGTAAACGATAAACATCATAAAAGATATTAAGAAGACACTACTAGAGCACACAACGTTACGATCAAGTCAAAATTATATCCAATGAAGTAAAATGCATGATGCGCTAACGATAACGTTCCACGTGTTAAGACTACGCAAAGTGCCGTTTTTACAACAGATTACAGATATAAGAAGCAGCCGTGGTGAGTGCATATGACGTCTCCAACTTCTGACATCCCATTTAGCATGAATGCGTGATAAGAACTTTCAAGCATCTTGGGATACTAAAACAAATAGTAAAAGTTGCACTATTAGTTGCACGGTTATTACAGCAGTATCATCACTTTTACAAGTTGTTACAACTTAAAATTGACACAGACCTTACGAGAAGTCATCTTTAGTTTCACTAATACACAGCTATTATCACGTCATGTACTATACAAAAGTATAAAAATGCTAATGTTACTACTGACGCTTTCTGTTCAATAATAGTAATAATAATAATCTTAAGGTTGCGTCATTCTTGTAACAGGTATCTGTTAAAAGTCAATGCTGAAACCGTTAGATGAACTCAACCAACTCAACTTGTCATGTAAAAAAGTCTCAATTCTACTACGTGAACTCTTATACCAGGAGTGCAAGGCTAACATAATTATTTTTTCATCAGTGGACCCAAAATGTCTTATTGAATTAAACACACAACTTTTCATCGTAAACACTATCGGCATACAGCAAAGAAGAACCACGAATAAACACAGTTTTTATTTTTTATTATGCCACATTAGTTTACTGATGTCGCCGCCTTTCGAGCAAAAAAATAATTCTATGGAATATACGGTGATGATCCCATTAGCCTATGAGATGGTACACATGGTAGTAGCATGGAACATTTTCTTTTTTGTCCAAGGTCTCAAAATACTGGTAGAAACGGTTAGACATTCCGAGTAGTCACGTAAATTATTTCATGTAAAAGAAAGCGTTGTAGTCAGCTAATTGCATTACGTTTGGTAAAGTAAAAAATTCTACCATCCAGTTTCAACCAAAAAAGATAATAATATCTAGTCGAGCGTAAACCTAACTACGACTACCTCGTACAGTGGAATATCTTTTATGTATCAACCACACTTACAATTTATCAAACATTTTCAGGACTGGCACACGTGGTAGCATTTTTCAAGTTTTTTTTATCGTTTAGTAATATTCCAAACACCTGCTCCATTATCAATTTCAGAGTTTTGACGATATATTCACAAGGTAAGATATGCATTTTTAAATAAACTGTCAGTGCTCATTCAAGATGAGTCTAAGCTAGTCAAGGCAGATGGCAAGGCAAACTACGGCAATGCTGCTTTGCCCGAAATATAAATGTATAAAAAAAAAGTCTGAAGCGAACGTATTTTTAAATTATGCAATTTCCCAGCCAAGTGTAAGTACTGCCTAGTTTTCTTTCTTGCAAACTCTCCAAAAAAATAAAGCAACTTTTTACCATTACTTTCGTCCATGGTTTACCACCGCCGCGTGAACTATTCTTCATGTCGTAACTGCAGGCATGGCAAGCAAAGTAGCCAGAATCAGAAGGACCGCCGTTTCCGCTGCAATGACTACTTTTTCCCTATTGCTGAACCTGATAAACAGCGCACATAAATGTACATGTGTAGATATTACAAACGTGTAGGTACATTTTGTTCATCCTTTTTCCCTTTCCCTGAGCAGTGCAGTGTGAGGCTTCCGTAAATTACTTTGCTTTTTTTTGTGCTACACTTAGCAAGAAGGACAGAAAAGAAACATGGTACGACCGGGTGTGCTCAACATACAGCAGAAGTGAAAGTGTGAATAGACAGATATGTACCGTTAACAGTAAAAAGCTAACAACAGGGAATAAATCCTTTTGTCGACACATACCTTGCTACAAGGTTTCTTTTTCGAAGAAGACGAAGGACGAAGAATATGAGTGTGAGTCTTTAACTTTGAGCTCAAGAATGAATGAACTAGTACCACACATTCCAACCATACATAATACTTAACAAACAATGAAGCAGCACAACTTGCTCGCTTCGTCAGTTTTCTCTGACTTTGTATTCGCTGGTGGACACATTTTATCATGAAACCATATTAGTTTGTAACAAAGTGCTAAATAAAAGAGTGCTTTTCTTTGACGTAACATGGCATTGCATTGCACAAAAAGTAGGGAGAAGCCAAAAAAGCAAGACAAGAAAAGTTGAAAACCGACCAGCTACAAAAGTTACGCTTCGGTATATTCTCAACTGATGATGAGCGTATATATACCTATACTAGGACTGTACCAAGCATGCCTGGTTATTAAACCAGATCAGCTACATACATGCCTATATAGATATTAGTAGGTAAGCACATATCTACAAGTAAAATGTCTTACCGAAAATAATACGTAAAAAAGTGTTTTCGACAATGTAACTTGAGTTGTAATGTTTGAAGTACGTGCAGTTCTCCTCGTGTACATATTGACTTTGTGTACATGCATCGCTTTACTACTTACGTACTCTTATACTTAGCAAATGAAACGGAAAGTGGGAGGAAATGGTGAAAATGTTGTGATATATCTTTATATACAACGTACCATGTACATTTAGAATACAAAAAGAAAACTGCAACTGTGTGCTATACTTCACCTTTTTACCAAAAAAAAAAGTTGGAGGAAACTGGGCACATACTTATACACACCGTCAGGAGCACATAATAAATGGAAGCAAATGCCCGAAAGACATTATTTCATCGTAGTAGTTACCTAATCACCAAACTTTTGCCGGCTCACTTGCTCCTTTACTAAAAGCGTCACAGGACAGGATATAAAATCCAATGCACTTTCTCATATAGTCTCCCTCCGTCCAGCACTACTAGTAGTCCTCTTTGTTGACTAACAACGGCCTTTGTGCTCGGCAAACAGCATCACATCGTGTGGCATTACATATTATACACATGAATGAAAGAGAGTAAAGATAGTTTCATTTCAACCAGAAAAATTAGCTTTACAGAAAAATGCTACTTGCTTGGAAGCTGGGTTGTGCAGCGTAATGTATATACGTTAGCAAACTACATACAAGATACATGAAACATTTTTGTTCGGATTAAGGAAAGTGAAAACTTTTGCTGATCTATGTTACCCTTTCTAGACACTTGGTTGGTAATCACAATTTAGTTGTCCTTTATTTTCAACTCATTTGTACTATATGTGTATATTGTATATAGCGAGTGTAATAACTTTGTACAAACGATTTACACAATTTAGAGTTTCACTTCTTACTAGTTAGATGGTACATGCATGCAGCACCCTCTCTGTTTAATCAACAATTTGATTAAACAGTTTCTCCCTCTTTTGTTATTTTCCTAAATAATGATTATGCAAAGAGCAGTTATTAAACTGCTTTTATATAATGCATATAGACTGTGTATTCCACCAGCATTCATTACAATCACTCGTGTATTTTAATCATTATAAAGGAAGAGAAGGGGAATGGAACATTAGATGGAATTGAGACAATCAGCAAGGAAATGTGAAAGTGGGACTTGTACACACAAGAGACTATTTTGACGTTATCCAAATTCAATTAGCGCCAACAGCGAGCAATTACCTCGGGCAAGGAAAGAAACAAGCTACAATTCAACAGTTTCCTTTATTGTTTTCAAAATAAAGGGAAACAAGGACGAAAAGGGGGAGACTTTCCATATGTGCATTAACGTAATGCATATTATGAAAGCAATTTTCAAAGAACTTGTTCTGTTCTTCTCCAACTCAACTCATGATGATGTTGTTGATGATGGTCACACAAGAAGCACGAACAAAGTTCATTTGAAATTCACCGACCAACTGCCTATTTCCAAAAGAAAAAAAAGAACAGTCACTCGATCCACTCTGTGCAAGACGCCAGAACACCAAAAAAATAATGCAATACATATGTTTTGATTATGTACATAGGTATATACATTTACTCCACACTGTTCACACACTGATTCTAACATTTCCAACACTGTAACTTCTATAAAAGGAAAATGGGAAACTTGTATCGGTACACGTTCAATACAGATATGTTATTGTCAAATGAAGGGAAAGTGTAAGAATGGAATCGAGAGTTAATGAGTATCGTTCTCTACAAAAAAAAGAGATTGAAAAGAAGAAACTTCACATGTACAAAGCTGAGAACAAGTCCTCTCTCTCTCTCTAGCTCTGGTGTATCCGTTTCCAACGGAAGAAGCAAAAGAAGCTTGTTTTTCTCTCTGGCTGTGACTTGATGATTTTGTCTATTCACGTATACTGACACTGGCAAAAAACAGAGAATAGGCAGGAGAGAGAGAGAGAGAGAAAGCAGTCAAGAAGGATGTTTTCCATCAGAGTAAAACTTTCAAACGTAAACGTAACAATATCATCATCGACAACAAGAAGAGAAAATAGAGAAAGGCAAAGTCACGCTGTCTGAAGCATGATGAGTTCTGCGTATGTCTAAGTGACTTGCTTAACTTTCAGGTTTTTTTTTTAAGAAAAAAAGTTCAATATATAACATTTGGTTTTCAAGTAGATATTATAAACTACTCTAAAAAGCATAAAGGTACAAATAAACACATACCTGCTATTGTATGTTCAGGCATGTGTATGTGTATACCGTGTACCCATAAATTTGTACATGTAAACGCTCATTTAAAAATTCACGCTTACCTCTCGGTATCTTCTAGCAATTTCTGCTAAAATGAAGATCTGGATCTTTGTACATACATACCTACACGGATAGAATAGAACAGCTTTGGAAGGACAAAACTGAACTCTTTATGTGAAATTATTCTTGGGATGTCGTACTGCGCGCGAGTGACTGATTGAATTGAAGCAGAAGCTAGTGATCAACCAACCGAGACAATAAGTAATTTGCTCATAATTAGCAGTACCCTCAAACACGAGACTTATGTCTAGAACATACGTGTCGTTATATTTATCGCTGGTTAGTATTGTAGGAGTATTGTCTTACTCACTCACAGCAGTTTGCTTCAACATAGGTATACTTCATTATATTGATATATATGTATGTACAAAATACTTTAATACAGAATACTATGTATATTTATACACGTCTTCTTACGCGTATTTCGTACGTAGCTATGCAGTAGGTATGCTTAACTTTTTTGTTACGCGCAGGCAAATTAGTATACATGTATCTAGAAGAAAGCAGCTAAAACAATGGTCTTTTCTTTCTTTCCCTTCCCGCATTAGGTAATTTTGTCGTTTCTTTTCGCTTGGAAAAAAGTAATTTGAAACTCGTAAGCGTATTCTCTTTCTTCTGTTGTCTTTGCTAGTATTACTTTCATCTGGGAGCTACTGGCTGGTGCTGCTATTATAAATATGAATGTATTCATGTAAAGCAATGTAGTTGCAGTATACATCTGTATAATTAATATAGATCACACTGTACGAGACACGATAATAATGACAATGGTTCTGTACGTCGTGTCCGTGCATGATATTTCAATATACACGCAGCCTGCATCACTACATTGTAAATTCACAGTGCATGTGCAAAAGGCT